>JAVTVY010005861.1:0-41071 GCA_036873755.1 Hanleya hanleyi
CTATCTTACAATGGAACAGAGCAGAACGTTTAAAGTGGAAGGAATTCTAAATTAAAACATATACTTCATCAAGGTCTCTATATACTCAACACTATTGGCGTCCACCTGAAATAATACCAAAATCTCTGCTGCAGTTATCTTCATGTTGACAGAGGATAATCCAGTCATAAACGGGTCGCTACTTCAAAGTGTTGAATTCGAGTAAATTCCGGAACTATATTATATTAAGTCATTCTGAAGCTCTCTGGCAGACCAAAGCGAAATATTCTTTCATCCGGAGGGAGAGGCTGTATGTATCTACGAATTTATATATAAAAAGCCAGAATAAATTTCCCAAATCTGTAGCCAAACAGTGGTCAAACAAAATTAAAACAAACACCAGACGGTTCAGTTAAAGAATTTTATATAATTAACAAACCAGAAAATAAAAACAGTTACAAACAATATGTTGTACAATATGTCACAAAGTTTAGGCTTATTACAATACCGTAAAAGAGTGTGACAGGCAGCTCAAATGATCTTGAATGTTCATACACAGTCCATAAAGTGTCCAATTCAGTCTGCTCTCTTCCTAGCGTTGTACAGCGCCTCCCAATTCCTTTATCCGGCGTTCAGTCCTGTTGACCACTCCTTGTAAAATCTCCGTATTTTTCCGTCCAGAAAAAAATCCAACTCTAGCGACGATCGACGTCCAATTCCTTGAACAGAGGAACAGCACAATGGGAATGTCTCAATGACGACGACTTCACAGTGAAATTACACAAGTCTCCGACAAGGGACTTTCCAACACTTCTGTGCTCCAATAACCAGTATTTCCACACAAACGCTTTGCATTAAAACACTTGTCGACCGTCCAAAAGTTCCTCCACCAGTTTCACGATATCGCTCACTGAGATAGCTATAAGACAATCTCTCTCTCTATATTAAAGAATTTCATTTGTTTATATAGTTCAGTTCACACGCTGGAAAACACAGTTTATGTCACTGTCTTGTCACTGTCTAGTCACAGGCTGAATTCTAACTTTACGTGCCAACACTCCATATATACCCACCTAGAAAATTAGGTCATTCATGAAGTAAACAACATCTGCCTGGAACACTCCAGGGCTTGCCTGACCACACCAGTACTCACTAGAAACTTCTTTACACTTCCATAGAATAAACAACAAGGGCAAAATTAGGTCACTGACCCTGTTTACAAACCTCAGCTGCCCAGGTCACACAGTGATTTATCAAACAACATAGTAACTTGCACTGCAATTGAGAAAACTAATTAAAGGAGGGCTAGAATACAGCATCATAACACCTTCCCCCTTAAAGAAAATTTTACCGAAGTAAAGTTTTCTTCACAAGAGCTGGTAGGTGGGTAATGCAGGTAATTTACAGTAAGTGCATTACAATTATACTCTTGACAATGCATCAGCAATTATATTATTTCTACCAGTAACATGTATAAAGCATATGGCTGTAACAATAGACTCCAGCAAAACAATCTTTGACTCTTGGTTTTAAATTTCTCCAAGAATACCAATAGATTGTGATCAGTATATACAATTACATCACCAGAGCTGTTAGTTACATACACTTCAAAATGTTGCAAAGCTAATACAAGACTTAACGTTTCCTTTTTAATGGTGGAATATGCTCGGGGGTGTTTATTGAGTTCATTGGAGTAATAACTTAAAGGTTTGTTTACCCCAGCTTCATCTTCTTGCAGCAATGAAGCTCCTATCCCTACGTCGCTAGCATCTATTGCTACATTGAATGGTTTAAAAAGTTTGGAGCTGAAAACACAGTTTCATTACTAAGAATGGCTTTCAGTTTTCCAAAGGCAGTCTGACAGGACTCTGACCAAATGAATTTGACATTCTTTTACAGAAGATTGGTCAGATGGGTAACGAGGTCACTGAAATGTTCTACACACTTCCTGTAGAAACCACTCATTCACAGAAATCTAAGTATCTCCCTTTCAGGACTAGGAACAGGGAAGTCTACAATGGCTTTGACCATAGCTTCACGTGGTAATACTTGACCTTGACCCACCACATGACCCAGATATGTGACCTGTGCCTGAGCAAACTCTCCTTTCAGCAAGATTTGCCATGGCAAGTGTGTCAAATAACTGTATAAGATTTTTCAGTTGATCATGCCAAGTGTCACTATACACCAATACATCATCAATGTATCATTTTTCATACCAAAGGGCATTGCCTTGCACTGGTATAAAACATCCGGTGTCACAAACGCAAATATTTTATTTAGCTCTGTCAGAGAAAGGTACCGACCAGTAACCTTTTAGCAAGTCTATCTTGGCCACATAGGCAGCCTGACCGGCCTTATCAATACAGTCTTCGATTCTAGGAATCGAATAGGAATCAGTGCGTGTTACAATGTTTACCTTGCTATACAGAACCTTGTGAACCATCTGGAGTACAATCCGTGAACTCCAGCTACTCTAGCTTAGATCTAAAAATATCATGCTCTAACATGTAGTTAACCTCTTCCCGTACCTGAGCAAACTATTCGAGATTAGACCTATATGGATGTTGTTTAATAGGCCGAGTCTCACCTAAAACCACGTCATGAACAGCAAGACAACCTGGCTTGTCAGAACATGATTTGTACTCATGGAGCAAATCCTTGAAATCTGTTCTCTGCTGTTCAGATAACTGACTCAATTTACTGTCAAGGTTATCGAAAATCTCTGAGTTTGATAGTTTTGCTGCCAATGGTTCCATGTGAGCAGTTTGGGCCAGTAGAAATGTTACATATTTATGGCCTGAGTTTTTGTTATGCCCAAATGGCCTGCTATCGGGATGTCTTGAGTCCCAATAAGATCTCATTCCGATAGCTCGGGCGTACCACAATCTGGTGTAAAACTGACCAATTTTTACTAGCTGGGGTACTCATATGAACAGTCACAATCAAAGCGTGGCTGAGATACATCATTCTTTAGATGACGACTTTACAACGAATTATGGATTAAGAATACTGATCAGCGATACGGATTTGATATTTTGGAACATCATGATGTCTTGCCGGCATCATTGAAAACTGTTGACCGCTTCTCTCTTGCAGGAAACAAGCCTAAGTTTATGTATACTATGATTGTCTTTTTGAATTTGGTGCTAATACTGTTATATGGAATATGGAATAGGTCTTTGGATTATGGACGCGGATATTCTCTAATGGACGACGGCTGAATTATGAATGACGGACTAGACGCTTGTAATTTAGGTGGTCTCCACTTTCTCATTAATATACCAAACTTCACATAGAAACATTCAGGGACTTCTTCTGCTTCTTTTTCTGACAATGCGGTCTCCATGGTATCCCCGATGACAGGATCAGCTTGCTGTTCCTTAACTAATGATGACCGGTCAAAAATAGAATCTTGTGAATTACCACTCTCATTATCACTACCTAGATTCCCCAAAAAAGTTTCTGATAGCCAAACACCAGTATCATCCCCCATTTTCTCAGACTGGGCATCTTTCTGTTTCTCCTTGCGATACTGTGACCTAGTCACTGCACATGCAGGAAATATTCCTAGAAGCTCATTCATTATCACGATAGGTGGAATGTTCACTTTATCCCCCGCTAAGTTATTTCCTAGCAAGAAAGACACACCTTCAATGGGAATTGTCTCAACAATCCCTACTGTTACTATACCAGTGACCAAATCACTCTTCAGCCTTGGTTTAAAGGAACAGGAATATAATTCCCATCAATACCTTGAATCAACGCAATAGCGTTCACAGAACTATCCCTAAGCAGAGTCATCACATCAGAAAACATCAGAGACTGTGATGCCCCAGTGTCTCTCAAGATAACTACAGGTTTGCTTTTTCATTCTGGATTAACTGGCGAAACTTCTCCCATAGACAAAAAAACCCGTCTGATATCTGATTTTCACTAAGATCTACCTTGTCGGGTACTTTGTGTACAGACTTGATCAGCTTTTCAGTCTTAGGCCTATGGGAGATAACTCTGCTTTTAACGAAAGCGACCGGTTTATTCCGCCTTTAGGAGACCTTTCTTCGAACAGTAATGGCATGTAGGTGCATTCCATGACTTGAAAAAGGTTTTACCAGGCTCCGCTGTCTTCTTTTCTAATTCAGAGTCAACCTTGTCACCTTGCCCTTTCACATCCTTAGGGCTAGCACTAGCTTTTTGATCGATCTTATGGCCAAATTTTCCAGCATCGCACCTTTCCCCATAATTCCCATACTTGATTTTATCGTTTTTCTTGTGGATCAATTCTTGGTCATCAACGATAACTGCTGCTCTCTTTAACACGACTAACTTATGTTCGTTCAGGTGAGTCCTAATATCAAAGGGAATACTGTTATTAAATTCTTCTATAAGAATAACTTCGCTCAACTGCTCATATCGGTTCTCTACCTGTAATGACCTGTACCACCTAAATACCATATCTTTCTCCTTTGCAAACTACACAAATGTCTTCCCCGACTGCCTGTTTTTAAGTTTTTAAATTCCTGCCTGTAGGCTTCAGGCACCAGCTCATAGGCTGTCAAAATGGCAGCTTTTATCAATTCATAATTACTAGACTGTTCCACAGATATTGATGTTAAACTTCAGTAGCCTTGCCTACAAATACACTTTCTAACAACAGGGTTCAGAGTTTTCTGGCCACTTCAGACCGTGAGCAATTTTCTAAAAAGATAGAAAAAATGTGTCTGCCCTCCGCCTCGTTGAATTTAGGAACCAGTATAATATCCCTAGACAGGTCAAATTCTGGACTACGCCTTTCCTCAGATCTACCAGATCCCCCCCTTAACCTAACTCCCAATTCAAGCATGCGCAATTAATGCTCCCTTTATCTAGCATTTCCCAGTCTCTCTCTTTCTTTTTTTTCTCTCTCTCTCTTTCTTTTCCCTCTTTCTGTCTTTCGCTGATTCTTTCTTTTCTTCTTTCCTCTTTTTCCAGCCTCAACTGTTTTAATTTGAGCCGTTCTATTTCCACCTCTTTCTGTCTCTAATCTTAACTTTTCCCTTCTCTCCTCTGCCTCTAACTTTCTTGGTTCTGCCTCTAACTTTCTTTCCTTTGCCTGTAACTTCTTTTCCCTCAATGATATATTCGATAATTCTACTTCGTTGTCAGCCTGAGATTTCTCATCACCTTCAACTCCTAGATTCAAATGCTCTTCTACTGCCTGGACTAATTAATCCTTCCTCATACTGGCTGACACAGTAACACCTAAGTGACTGGCCAATGTTTTTAACTCAGCCTTACGTAATTCTTCTAAATCACTATAGACACATTTTCTTTCTGTAGAAATAACTGAGGATCGAAGTTACCAGCCACACTGAAAACGCAAAATGTATATTTGCAATTCTGTTTGATCAAACTTTAACCAAAACTGGTTCAATCCCGGACGAGCCCCCAATTGTTATGCACCCACGAATTTATATATATATTTGCTCTTAAAACAGAGTGAGAAGAAGTTTCGCAAATCTGTAGCCAAACAGTGGTAAAACAAAATTACAGCAAAACACCAGATGGCTCAGTAAAAGAATTGATATTATTAACCAGAAAATATAAACAGTTACAAAATGTTGTACAATATGCCACAAAGTTTAGGCTTATTATGATACCGTAAAAGAGTGTGGCAGGCAGCTCAAATTATCTTAAATGTTCATGCACAGTTCATAACGTGACCAATTCAGTCTGCTCTCTTCCTAGTATAGACGATCTTCTCGCTGTAGATAATCGCTATATAAATGACGCAGTGAAGGATATATATCCACCTTCACTGGATTTGAAGGAAACTACAGATAGCCCTACAGGCACATCATATTTAGATCTATATCTCTATAAAAATGAAGCGGGCATTCTCTCTCGTCGATTTTATGACAAAAGAGATGATTACAATTTCGACATCGTAAACTATCCCTTTCTGGACAGTAATATTCCAGTGGGACCTGCATATGGCGTATACATATCTCGCTTAGTAGCATTTGCTAGATCCTGTGTTAAATGCGACGATTTTAATCAACGTCACAAAACAGTGGTGCAGAAACTTAAAAAACAGGGCTATTCTACCAAGCGCCTACACTCAAAGTTTCTCAAATTTGGCGATATGTATCGCATGCTGATAGCAAAATACGAACGTAGCGTGCAAGATCTATGGCGTTACGTTTCGTAACTTGTGTCTAATTCCGCTTAACCCGGGGCTAGGGGCCTTATGAACCCATGTACTTCAAGAACCTCATGGTACTCATATGAACAGTCACAATCAAAGCGTGACTGAGATACATCATTTTTTAGATGACGACTTTACAACGAATATTGTTACGGTCAACCGGTACTTCAGTCCCCGAAAGAAATACTCAGTTGATCGGTCAGGATGGCGATTAATTATTTGTCTATCAATCACCTTTAATTTATCAGTTCTGACACCACCGGTTTTCAACCGGAACGTGCATTTCACCAAATACTCAATAAAGAATGAAGGAAAAATGCTGTTTGAATTCTCAATCAATAACAATATTTTATTCAGCCTGTTTCATCTTGTTCATGACATCAATACCCCAAGATCTATCATTAGATCTAGATCTGTGTAACCTTGAGCACATATAACTGTTAAGAATCTGGCTTCTGATGCACCAATTCAATATCCTTTACCATGGTGTATATACAGAAAGGGGAGGTAAAAAAAGCTCTCATGAGTATAGCTGTTATTTTGTATCATTTCCTGTGTTAGGACAGCTGTAATCTCCAAGCTACCCAGAGGTCATCTGGCTTGGGATGGTTCATCACATCAAGGGCGACAACTGTGGTCTGGAAGAGCTTCTCAATCACATCAAGGGAGACAACTCATGTGTAGTCCCGAGCTGCTTTGGGTCGGGGTAGGACGACGGACTCAGCGACGGACTGTGTAGGCTGATGACGTAATGACTGCACCTTGACTAGGCCCTTGTCAATGCTGACGTATAGATTACATCCAGCTTTATTTTTATCCCCAGCCCTTATCCCGAGCTTCTTTTGATGCATTTACCCCGAGCTCTTATCCCGAGCTTTATTTGTTTTGTTTTCCCTGAGCTAGATCATCTCCGGTAGTTGTATCCCGAGTGTTTTGACCATGGGAGGAGTGCCACTGGTTCACCCGGTGTTATTTCATAGTGGAGGAGTCTAATCCGTGCCTTGCGTCTAATCGCAGTCGGGATGACTTTACTATGCGTCTAATCGCATTCGTTGGTGTGGTCTTTCGCCCAAAGCAAAGTGAAGAAATCTCCTCGGTGTTCGCCTATTTATAGCTCGCTGGTGACCTCTGGCTGACCTCTAGTAATTCATAAAGTGCGCCAAAACTCTCGAAACCTCATGAGAACTCTTTGCCTCTAAATCATTTATCTAAAGTTAATGGTCTACAACCTTCAGTGAATATGAATGATCGTCATTGAAGGAAGTTAATTCAATCATTTACAAAAGAGGAAACTCTGCGAAAGTTACCCAAAAATTACGTAAAGTTTGGTGCGAGAGTGAAACCTCGTTATCGATTTCCTCAAAACATGGCGACCATCGGCGAAACTGCTCGCCAAAATATGTGAATAAACATGGATTTACCGAACAACAGTGAAAGTTATCTCACTACAACAACTGGATAGACAACTAGAACAATCATTTAACCAATTACAGTAAGTAGCGACAACATTAGCGATGTAGTTATCCTCAAATCGAACGAAGTCGGTCGCTGTCAAATCTCCGACAAATCTATCGTGGCTATAGTCTGTTTCATACAACAACAACAACATACTATATCGCGTACAATAATATCCGGGGACAGACGTTCATCAACGATTATCATTATAACTGAACTGGAAATATTAACAATGGATAAATTTATATAACATCAAAATATCAGATCTTCACACTGTCCCCCACTTAAATGTTAGCTGTCCTCAGCAACATAGAAAGTATTAAATAGAAATTATCGATGTACATTTAATCATGACAATATTAATTCAGTGTCTTTTATGTCTCCTTCAGGTTGGCTTCTCCATGAACATCGCTCATCTGGTCCTCTAACCCTTGGTCAGGACATCTGGTCCTTCTCTGCTCATCCATGGGGGTAGTGTCCAGGGAGTGACATCTTCATCCATGGTGTATCATCCAAGGAGTAAGATCATTGCTATCTTCATCATGGTCCCATAATCACCTTCATGGGTGTGGATGTTTGCGGACCTCTCATCGTATTGGCTCCTGGTACCATCTGTCCATCTAATGGTCATCTCAGGGTCTGTGTGTTGGTCTCACCTTCCTCTTGGAGTGAGCTAAAGCCTTCTTCGCCCATTTTAGGACTGTCGTACCCTCATATGGCTTTAATTTGTTGTGATGTACAACTCTCCTTTTACCATCTTCATCCATCTGGATGACGTAATCCAAGTCATTTATCTTCCAAATATAATCTCCTGGTTTGTACCTGTGTGCTACGGTTTTCCCATCATAAGTCTTCTTTTGTCGTTTTGCTGCTACTTTTAGTCGTTGTCTTGTAATATCATGTGCATGTTTCAGCTTATCACGGAGTTCATCTACATATTCCCCATAGGATGTCATCTTGTCATCAGTATCTGCAATGGCTCTACCAAATATCACCTCAGCAGGTAGTCTGACTTCTCTTCCAAGCATGAGTAGATTTGGTGTCAACCCTGTGCCGTCGTGAGGGGTGGCCCTATAAGCTGCGGCCAAACAACCGAGGAACAGGTCCCAGTCTTCTTGTTCATCTCGCAAGTACGCCCTAATCATGGGTACTAGAGTTCGGTTAAACCGCTCGACTTTGCCGTTGCATTGGGGATGTCTTGGCGTCGTTCTTGTTTTCCAGATCTCCAGCAGTTTACAAAGTTCCGAGAATACATCGCTTGTATAGTTCGATCCCTAATCGCTGTGTAAATCTAAAGGGCAGCCATACCTGCTAATAACCTCATTTAGAATTACCCGAGCACATGTGACTGCTGTCTGTTACAATCATGATGTATTTATTCCCTCGTTCCGTCTCTGGAAAGGGCCCTAAAATATCTGTCGATAGCCTGTCCAGAGGGGCTCCCACTCTCATATCTCCAAGAGGGGCTCTGGGTGACTTGGTCGGGGCTTTGTTCGCTCCACAAGTGTCGCAACGGCGAACCCAGTTGTCCACGTCTTCTCGTAATTTCCACCAATGAAATCTCTGCATTGTCTTCTCACGAGTCTTCTTCCGTCCCAGGTGCCCTGCAAGTATGCAATCATGCATCTGGTTCAGTACATGGTCTCTCATACTTCTAGGTACCAGGAACTGCCAATGACTGCCAGTTGCATCCTTTCGCACAAATCTTCAGAATAACACCCCATCCTTTACTTCGAGGCTGTCCCATGAATTGCAATCGTGTCGTGAGGCTGGACTCGATGCACATATGTCTGGTCCAGACGGTCGTCGACCTTCCTCATACCATCTTATAACAGGTCCTATGTCAGGATCCTCCAGTTGCTTCTTCCTAAGTGTTGACATAGCATAGCCCTGCATCCATGGCGTCTCAACTGCTTTACGACTCGAGTTCATCTCGGGACGATCTGCATCAGTCTCCCTCAGGTTATGTTCATTGGAAAGGCCTGTCTCAGACTGGCCATCAACCCTAACCTTGTTTTGACATGATCGGCATACTCCGTCATTCCCGTCAGAAACCATAAGTTTATTCAAGGTGATGGTACCCAGCAACAGCAACACCATATTCCAAACATACCAGAACACATTACTTCCTAACTTCTGTAGGAAAACAACAGACCCAACACAAACCGTGTCAAAAAGGTCAATTGGTGCTTTATTCCTGGAGCTTACCCTACGCAGTTCATCTTTATCTTCAATATTCTCCACAGATGCACTCTGCATATCGGTGGTCCGTTTACGGCACTTCACACAAGGCCCGCATCTCAAAGGTTCATCTTCGCATTCACACAGTCTAGGTTTTGGGCATCGAGACAGGGCATCAGCATTTTGGTGGCGCTTCCCAGGTCTGTACTCTATCTCAAAGTCAAAGGCTGATAATACTTCTATCCATCTCGCAATTCGATTCTTCGGTTCCTTCAAGCTGAACAGCCACTTCAGTGCCTGGTGGTCTGTTCGAATCAAGAACTTTCTCCCCAGAAGGTAGTGACGAAAATACTCTGTGAAAAATTTCACAGCCAGTAACTCCTTATCTGTCACACAGTAGTTCTTCTCAGCTTTGTTCAATACACGGCTGGCATATGCGATGACACGTTCTCTTCCATCTTGGATTTGTGATAGAACTGCACCGATACTGATGTCGCATGCATCAGTATCTAAGATAAATAGGCATTCATCTTTGGGATATCCCATGATATCCGATCCAGTCAGAGCAGTCTTCAATCCTCTAAATGACTCTTCACAGTTTGATGTCCATTGGAAGGGTGTGTCTTTCTTCGTTAACTCGGTTAGTGGATGTACCAGCTTGGAAAAATCTTTTACCCAGCGTCGGTAGTAGCTGCCTAATCCTAAGATACCTCTGACTTCGGTAACATTTCTCGGGGTGGGCCAGGCTACAATCTTCTCCACATTTTCCTCATTTGGCCGAATTCCATCACCAGAAATAATATGTCCAAGAAACTCGACTTCCTTCTTCATCAAATGGCATTTAATCGGCTTCAGTTTTAGCTTTGCCAGCTTGATTTTCTCCAGAACTTCTCTAAGTCTCTGTGTGTGTTGATCAAACGTATGGCCAAGAGACAGGAAACCCACTGGAGTTCAGATAAAGCAAGTTCGATGCATCGTTGGAATGTAGCAGGACTATTGCACAGCCCGAAGGGCATTTTTGTGTACTCCCAGAGGCCAAATTTTGTTACAAACGCGGTTTTGGGGATGTCTTCCTTCTTAATAGGAACTTGATTGTAGGCTGAGGTCAGATCAAGGGTAGAGAACCATGTTGCACCTTCAATTGCGTCAAGACAATCTTGAATTCTGGGCAGTGGAAAGGCATCTTTACGGGTTACCAGGTTAAGGCGGCGAAAATCTACACATGGCCTCACTGAACCACACTTCTCCCTGACCAACGCGATGGGTGAAGCCCAGGGTGATGTCGATGGTCGAATAGATCCCTGTTTCTGAAGGTTCTCTAATGCCTTCTTATCTTCTCCAGCAAACGCCATGGGTAATCGTCTCGGTGGTTGCTTGATAGGTTTTGCATCACCTGTATCTATGGCATGTTCCACCAAATCGGTACACCCCAGGTCAAATTCGTCTTTAGAAAATACTTCTCCATAGTCTCTCAGCACATCAGCAACAACATCATGTTTGGCTGGGTCGAGTCCGTGTACCGTCTCAATATACAAATCTCTAAGGTGTGTCGGTACGTTCACTTTCTCACTACTCTTAGGTCGGGGTACAACTGAGGCTTGGCGTGTGATTTCGGGTATGTGGTTATGTACTTGAATTCTTCGGACTGCCTCAAAGTTATCTTTTTCAGAATCTTCTTCCATATCCAGGAGGATCTTGATATCAGAATCCACGGATTCTGCATATCCTACACATGTTTGATGTTTAATGACCCTGGGCTCTGGAAAAGGGTTCAGTACTCTGACCCGGATATTTCTGGTACTCTCGACATCAACGAAACATGGTGCTATAACAAGTGAATGTTTCTCCGTAAACTCTGGTGAACCTTCTATTAACAGCTCTGTTGTCCCATCTTCCATATAAACCTTGTGGACTACTGCATTGATAATTACCTCACTCAGGTATCACCTCATCATTTAGAATCATTTTCCCCTCACTCAAGAGTATATCAGCTGGCCCCTCAGGTCCCTTCTGTAAAATATCAGTTCCCAGTAATATGTCGTCTTCTATATCTGCGATGACCAATTCCCGCTTTAGCATCAGGGGTCCTAAGGTAAGTTCGAAATTCCCCTTCCCCATGTATTTTAGAGTTCTTCCATCCGCACAGGATATGATGCCTTTTCCCGCCTTTCTTAACTTGGGGCGCTGGGACTCAGGAATTCGAAAAAATATTTTGTCAGAAACGATAGTCCTTGTGGCACCTGTATCCACGGTGTAGATAACATCTACGCCATTTAAGGTTCCCTGGATGTATACACCATCATATTTTGGAATGTCTCGTCTCACTGATTCAGGAGGATTATTGGAAATATCATGGGGTGTACATGTAGTTTTTGTTTCCATAGAAATATCGCCTTGACCATCGAGATGAGGGACCGTCCCCTGGCCTACTGAGCCGATCCCTTGTAGTTTGTCTGCTCAGTCACATTAGTGTTATCCGTCTGTGGTTCGGTAGTCCTGACAAAGCTAGAATATCCGGTCCGAGGAATGAAATTCTGGGCCCTGGGATTCATCTGCCTTCTGGGATAAGCATTACTGGGGCAAACTCTGGCAAAATGATTTTCTGCGCCACATCGATAACAACCCGTGAATTTTGCTCTGGCTGGTTCCGTAACATTCCCAGGATTCATGCTGGAACTAGTTTGTTGTGGGAAATTCCTGTGGGGAAAATGACTATGTGGCCGTTGCTCGAGTTTCTCCATCCGTTCCACCATTTTGTTGAACTCGTCCCGTAAGCCTTTAACCTGGCTCACCATTTCATCATTATTAGTACCAGTAAACTTCTTATTTCCGCCTTTCTTGGCATCTGGTTTTCTGTCCTTCACAGATGAGGTTTGCTTGGCCCGTTCATCTAACTGCACACTGATATCATCTAAAATTTCCTGTCCGTCAGTCCCATACTTAACAGAGCGGGTGGGTTTCTTCGAACTACCTCCACTTCTCCTCTGTGTTGCCAGGAAGTTGACGACTTCATACACTGCCTCATCTATGTCCCTTGGCTCCTTTACATATTCCACATGAAAACATGCATTTTCATCATGCAGACCATCTAGGAATCTTCTGAGTAAATCTTCATGTCTGGTCGTGTGGTTCCGTTTAACATAGGCCTTGTCGTATAAACGTTTCAGTTCAGCGGCATAATCTTCAACTTTCTCTCCATTTCTCTGAGCTCTGTTGCTAAAAGCAGCTCCGAATGTTTTCGGTGTTTCTATCCTTCTAAATCTGTGTCCCAATTCATCGATAAGAGATTCGTAGTTACCCCGAACTGATTTGGATAGCTGGCCATACACAAACTCTCCTGCCCTGCCTTGAAGTCTGGGTAAAAGTTCAGCCAGTTTCTCATCTTTAGTCCAGCCTCTGATTTTAGCGACATCTTTAAATCGGTTATGCCACACTTCCCATTTCTCAGCCCCGGTAAATGATGGAAGCTTCGCATTTGATTGTCGGGGTACAGTCCATCTAGACCGTCCTTTACTACTTTGTGTAGTTTGACTGTTGTCGGAATCATTATCACTACTTGAGCTGCTGCTGGTGAGAGGAGGGGTGATTTTTCTTCGGCTCGATGTTCGAATAATTTTTTCTTTGCTTCCAGTACTCCGTCTAGTCTTAGAAACTGGTCTGTCGTGACAAATCTGACTGCCGGACTGGTCACCCGGGCTGCGAATAGGAGGTAGACTACGGGGTAGTTCAATGCTAGAAATAGCTTCTGTTACAGCACCTTTGATAATGGAGGCTACATCCTGCATCGTTCCACGAAGTACATCTCCAATAATCTCTGACACCTTTTTCCTCAGATCACCTCTTGGTTTATCAGCTCCAGGCGTATCACCAGTCATAAGATTATCACCAGCATTTTTCTCTATTGCCTCATCTAGATTTGTTACATCACCTCGTCTGGATTCTGGGGGTTGCTGTTTATGTGCACCAGCAAATTCGGCTTCACTCGCTGTATCGTCTTCATTTGATTGGGCATCAGATTTCCCCCCACGTCTACTTCGTCTCGGACCAGGTGTTTTGAATAATTCGCCAATATCCATATTCTCCGGCCTGGGTAATTTCTCCATTCAGATTATAAATCTATGGCTGGGGTAGAAATCTCAAAAATCTCTGGGCTGGATACGTATCTCTGGATTCAATGTATGTAATGAATCCCACTTCTGACACCAAAAATGTTACGGTCAACCGGTACTTCAGTCCCCGAAAGAAATACTCAGTTGATCGGTCAGGATGGCGATTAATTATTTGTCTATCAATCACCTTTAATTTATCAGTTCTGACACCACCGGTTTTCAACCGGAACGTGCATTTCACCAAATACTCAATAAAGAATGAAGGAAAAATGCTGTTTGAATTCTCAATCAATAACAATATTTTATTCAGCCTGTTTCATCTTGTTCATGACATCAATACCCCAAGATCTATCATTAGATCTAGATCTGTGTAACCTTGAGCACATATAACTGTTAAGAATCTGGCTTCTGATGCACCAATTCAATATCCTTTACCATGGTGTATATACAGAAAGGGGAGGTAAAAAAAGCTCTCCTGAGTATAGCTGTTATTTTGTATCATTTCCTGTGTTAGGACAGCTGTAATCTCCAAGCTACCCAGAGGTCATCTGGCTTGGGATGGTTCATCACATCAAGGGCGACAACTGTGGTCTGGAAGAGCTTCTCAATCACACCAAGGGAGACAACTCCTGTGTAGTCCCGAGCTGCTTTGGGTCGGGGTAGGACGACGGACTCAGCGACGGACTGTGTAGGCTGATGACGTAGTGACTGCACCTTGACTAGGCCCTTGTCAATGCTGACATATAGATTACATCCAGCTTTATTTTTATCCCCAGCTCTTATCCCGAGCTTCTTTTGATGCATTTACCCCGAGCTCTTATCCCGAGCTTTATTTGTTTTGTTTTCTCCGAGCTAGATCATCTCCGGTACGGTAGTTGTATCCCGAGTGTTTTGACCATAGGAGGAGTGCCACTGGTTCACCCGGTGTTATTTCATAGTGGAGGAGTTTTTATTTGTCTACTCACGGTCTAATCCGTGCCTTGCGTCTAATCGCAGTCGGGGTGACTTTACTATGCGTCTAATCGCATTCGTTGGTGTGGGCTTTCGCCCAAAGCAAAGTGAAGAAATCCCGTCGGTGTTCGCCTATTTATAGCTCGCTGGTGACCTCTGGCTGACCTCTAGTAATTCATAAAGTGCGCCAAAACTCTCGAAACCTCATGAGAACTCTTTGCCTCTAAATCATTTATCTAAAGTTAATGGTCTACAATCTTCAGTGAATATGAATGATCGTCATTGAAGGAAGTTAATTCAATCATTTACAAAAGAGGAAACTCTGCGAAAGTTACCCAAAAATTACGTAAAGTTTGGTGCGAGAGTGAAACCTCGTTATCGATTTCCTCAAAACATGGCGACCATCGGCGAAACTGCTCGCCAAAATATGTGAATAAACATGGATTTACCGAACAACAGTGAAAGTTATCTCACTACAACAACCGGATAGACAACTAGAACAATCATTTAACCAATTACAGTAAGTAGCGACAACAATAGCGATGTAGTTATCTTCAAATCGAACGAAGTCGGTCGCTGTCAAATCTCCGACAAATCTATCGTGGCTATAGTCTGTTTCATACAACAACAACAACATACTATATCGCGTACAATAATATCCGGGGACAGACGTTCATCAACGATTACCATTATAACTGAACTGGAAATATTAACAATGGATAAATTTATATAACATCAAATATCATTCCGTCACAATATTATGGATTAAGAATACTGATCAGCGATGCGGATTTGATATTTTTGGAACATCATGATGTCTTGCCGGCATCATTGAAAACTGTTGACCGCTTCTCTCTTGCAGGAAACAAGCCTATGTTTTTGTATACTATGATTGTCTTTTTTGAATTTGGTGCTAATACTGTTATGTGGAAAATGGGATAGGTCTTTGGATTATGGACGCGGATATTCTCTAATGGACGACGGCTGGATTATGAACGACGGACTAGACGCTTGTAATTGTACAGCTCCTCCCAATTCCTTTATCCTGCGTCCAGTCCTGTTAATCACTCCTTGTAAAATCCAAGTATTTTGCCGTCCGTAAAAACAGTCCAACTCTCGGGACGATCGACGTTCAATTCCTTGAACAGAGGAACAGCCCATGGAAATTTCCCAACGACGACGACTTCACAGTGAAATTACACAAGTCTCCAACAAGGGACTTTCCAACACTTCTATGCTTCAATAACCAGTAATTCCACACAAACGCTTTGCGATAAAACACTTGTCGACCGTCCAAAAGTTCTTCCACCAGTTTCACGATCTCGATCACTGAGATGGCTGTAAGACGATCTCTCTCTCTATATTACAGAAAGTCACTTGTTTATACAGTGCAGTTCACACGCTGGAAAACACAGTTTATGTCACTGTCTTCTCACTGTCTAGTCACAAGCTGAATTCTTACTTCATGTGCCAACACTCCGTATAACCCACAGGGAAACTCCCAGAAAATTACGTCATTCATAAAGTTAACAACAGATCAAAGAGTGCTTTATCAACAGCATAGTAACTTGCACTACAACTGAAAAAATAAATTAAAGGCGGGCTAGAATACAGCATCATAGCAATGCAGTCGTCGACCATGTCAGTTAGACAGGTTATGTGCAACTGGAAAAACATATTTCAACCCATGACTGCAGCTGCCAGATAGAAAATCGGCTTACAACTTTTTTTATTGCTGTGGAACTGACGTTTCGTTGGAGATACTTCCAACTTTTTCAAAGCTAATGAAAAGCTAAAGCTCATTAGCTTTGAAAAAGTTAGAAGTATCTCCAAGGAAGCGTCAGTTCCACAGCAATAAAGAAGTTGTTATCCATAGAATAGCCTTATGTTATATACGCCGACCACTAAATGCCTAAAATCATGTAGAAGTCTGTACGGATGCACCTGAGAGTGGGCGATAGTCGAGTCATACGTGGTCTAAATGTAACGTGCAGGTCGTCGTAGTGAAGCTCTCTGGATGCAAAATAAAACTCGGGTGCTGTCAATGTTGGTATGAGATCATAGTGCGCATACCCAGTCGAAGAGTAGCAGAGAAAGATGGTGCGTGGGCGTGTTTAGGTGATCTATGGGCCATACGTGGTCTAAATATGTCGTATTGAATCTCACGTGGTGTAGAATAAGATTGGCGTGCTGTCTGCGTTGACCGGTGAAACGCGCATGCGCAGTTGAGGACTACTAGAGAACCCGCAGGTTCGGATGTGGACTGGGGACATAGTCCTATATACTTGCCCATAGGAGTGGCTATGTGGGACTTTAGAGATGCATGGAGACCCAGGAATGTAGCCAGAAATTACTATGGAGAGATATCAGTAGAAGACTAAATGCAGCTCGGGTTGGAATAAGTGTAGGCCTATAAATGAGGGTTGTGACCTTGGATTTGAAGTGGGATTAGGTGGCCCATATTGGGTCCACTGTGGGATTCTATGGAACGCTCTTATCGTGTAGCTTCATGTAGTGTCCATGTATGTGACTGTGGCGTCACGGTGCAGGGAGTAGTAGAGAAAGTATGAGTTTCTCATCGGTAGATTCGAAGATTGAGAGCTGAACTTTGACCAGTTAATCAGAACACCCTTAACTTAACGCGCGATGTACGGGAGCCGATATATTGAAGGCATCTCTGCCTTTTGTGCAACGAGCATTGGTTCAGCTTCACATCTGGTCACTTCGTGATGACGAAAATATCGTGCTCTCTTTACTCCGCCTTACCCCCGGTCTTCCTACATGCGTATGATAGTCAGAGATTATTGAAAGCATTGGAGATGTGTGCGATAGTGACCTGACACAACCCAGCCGACTGTCATTCGGCTGTTCTGTAGTGGTTGTATAGAATTCATTGAACATCAACCTCCTCCATTTGTGGCACGATGTCCACGTTCGCCGCGGTCCCGTCTTTGTTAAATTTCCTCGGCTAGATTGAATGGATCCACGATGCACTTCTCCATTCCCGATCTATGGTCCGCCTTCGAACATGCCGTGCCGGATATGGATGAAGTGCTTGTAGTGGGCCAGTGAGGCTAGGTGTTGTCAATCAAAGCGGTCTTGGAAGACCCACCATCAGAGCCCATTGAAGTTATACCTAAAGACCTTGGCGCGTTATAAATAGGCTTGCTCCACCCCAAAGTGAGTCCTCATCATGAAGCGCTCGGGCGAAGGTGTCATTGTATTACAGTCCTCGGTGCCCCGCAGCGTACGCCGTCTACTGAAATTCCAAGCCCCAGGGGATTAGTGTCGATCGCAATTACAAGCGTGTGGTCCGTCATTCATAATTCAGCTGTCGTCCATTAGAGAATATCCGCGTCCATAATCCAAAGACCTATTCCATATTTCATATAACAGTATTAGCACCAAATTAAAAAAGACAATCATAGTATACATAAACATAGGCATGTTTCCTGCAAGAGAGAAGCGGTCAACAGTTTTCAATGATGCCGGCAAGACATCATGATGTTCCAAAAATATCAAATCCGTATCAAGCAAGTTCAAGCCTGGTTAAAACCCAAGACGCCGATAGCTTACATCGAGTTGTCCGTCAATATTTTCCCCGTAAAAGCCTATTTCCACTATGCGATCTGTAGTAACAACTCGGCGGGGGTTCCCTCGTTTAAGTTGCATGCGACTTCACTCGACAAATATATGTAGGTTTATTGTTTTGGTGGGTAATTTAAGCCGTACGACGTCGGGCATTACAGGTTAGTTTATCTGGGTATTCAGGCATTTACCAGGTTTGCCCCATGTTGAGGCGTTTACTGTATCAGACGTCCACGATGCTCATCCATTAACTTCAGATGGGTTGTTTCAGCTGATCTGTCATCACAGCTCCCGAGCTAGCGTATCTAATTCCTCTTAAAGCGGTGCTAGGGGCCGTGTGGATACTTCATTGTCTCCACATGAACACCTGCATTAAAAGCGCGGCTGAGATACTAACGCTACGTCCGAGAATCCACCGTATTATCGAGTCTGAATCTTAGGTGCCGAGGGATGCTTTCCTGTGGAGTCATATGGTTGCTTTTGAATCGCCAGACGTCGTCAATTTTCCCCACCTCTTGCATATCGCTCCAATTTATTACCTGTATATGGTAGGATTCTGCTGGTGAACTGTTAGTCCCCAAGGCCCGCCAAATATATGTAGGTTTATTGTTTTGGTGGGAAATTTAAGCCGAACGACGTCAGGTTAGTTTTTCTGGGTTTTCTTGCATTTAGCAGGTTTATCCCATATTGAGGCGTTTACTCCATCAGATGTCCACGATGCTCATCCATTAACATCAGATGAGTTGTTTGAGCTGATCTGTCATCACAGCTTCCGAGTTAGCGTATCTAATTTCGCTTAAGTCGGTGCTAGAGGCCGTGTGGATACTTCGTTGTCTCCACATGAACACCTGCAATAAAAGCACAGCTGAAATATTAAGGCTACGTCCGAGAATCCACCGTATTCTCGGGTCTGAATATGTTGGGTGCCGAGGAATGCTTTCCCCTAGAGTCATATGGTTGCTTTTTAGTCGTCAGACGTCAATTTTTTCCACCTCTTGCATATCGCTCCAATTCTGTTCTATTTCTTTCAACTCGCTTGCAACTTTTGACTAAAGTTTAACGGGTGTTCTCACGCTGTAACGTAGTTGCATGCTTCAAATCGAGGGGATTCCCCTCTGAGTTGTTACTACAAATCCCATGGTGGGAATGAGCCTCAACCGGGTCATCGCTGTTGGCATAGACAGCCAATGGCAGTATACCGGTACATCTTGACCTGTATAGATATCATGTCGAAATATACCTGGGTCGTGCCCATCTGGACCAGAACGGGGGAGAATCTCGTGGCTGCGTTGGCGGGCTTCGTTCTCAATTCTGATTGGTCAGTCGAGACACGCCTCCGACAAAAGAGGTCACGAACTGAACAGCTGTCTCGACTGACCAATCAGAATTGAGAACGAAGCCCGCCATAATCTAACTGTTCCTAGATGAATGGACACTAACGTTGGATTTTGAATCGCCCGGCAAAGGTAAAAAATTGCACAAATTTACTAATTTGACGACGGGAATATATAAAGTGATACTTGTAGAATATGCTGATGTATTTTGTTTGGCGGTAAACCGTTTATTTCACGATTCACCCAAAGTCCGTTTCTCACCTTTATGTTGATTTATATAAAGCATGGGGTTATATATAGAGACCCCATATTTCGACACTTCACCCTAATACCACCGCCCACACCCCCCAAAAAGTCTTGTTTTGCGGGCCTTTGCACTAAACCGAACTAGTCAGTAAATTCGCTGAAGCAGCTCATCTGGCCAATTCGCAGCGAGGTTTGAGTTTTGACTCGTTTGAATTTCATCGCCGGCCATGCAGACTACCTTTGAAGTTAGGCTGAAATTGACACTGGGTGTCAAAGCGAAAACCGCAGGCTTCGAATACCGACGCGCTAATTCAAAACAACCGCTGGGGATGAAATATACGAGATTGCAACGACTCGAGAACTCATCCGAATCACCAACAAGGTCCAGGTAAACCCTCTGCAAGGATTTAGGGATTACCTTGACTTGAGCAGATGAAACCCAGAGACACCTCTCCGCTGACAAATGCTGACAGATACAATTTGTCGTAATATGTAGAGTCCACGATGGATGGAGGAAACAAGTCAATTGTTCCGATAAAATGAAGAGTGTATTCTGGTAAATGAAAACACATTTACATCATGGCTACCGACCCCCAGGCTCATGCCCAGTCCTCTTAATTATTACAGTCTATTACATCATATTGCAATATGGTTAAAGGGGGATAATTCTCAGGATACCACATTTTCCCCTCTCAATAAGATCCAAACCTTTATACCAACTGTAACAATAATATCGACAATACATTAACGAGGAACGAAACCATTCAGCCAAGTAGGCTGTGTTCGAGTTCTAGTACTTCTGCCAACAGAGCATTCTCGTGAAGAATGGGTTCCATAGGAACTGCGGGTTCCGTTGGTTCATTCCAACTCAAATCACAAAAACCAAACTGATGTTCATTTAACTGATGAATACCCGGCGGACTAGCTTTAGCCAGCTTACTAACATTCCAAGTTCGCCCATCAGTAGTTACAAAAGAGCTAACTCTTATCTTTTTAGAGATTTGTAACGGCTTTGAGAACTTACTTTCGCCTTTCTTGACGATACCAGGTTTCTTTACACGCACCCAATTACCTACATTTAAGTCGGAATTCTTACTACCGCGTTTTACGTCCGTATATGCCTTGTATTTAGCCTGTTTCTCGAGGACTCTCCCTCGCACATCAGGTTTTTTGTCCTCGGAATACTGTAGAGGTCGACCGACCAAATCAAGTTTTGTGCGCATTTTTCGCCCATGGAGTAATACAGACTACTCCAGTAGTAGCATGCGGAGTAGCCCTGAAAATTGCTAGGTAATCTTGTACACATAATTTCCATGGTTTACCGGTATTGATCGCATTTTGTACAGTATGACCTAAGTTAGCGTTAAAACGCTCTACTGCGCCATTTGCCTGGGGGTAATAGACGGAAGAATGGGCTATGCGAATACCTCGCTCAGAACAGAACTCTTTGAATTCTTCCGATTCGAACTGTGCTCCATGATCAGTTACAATTTCTTCAGGAAAACCTTCCCGGCTAAACACCGACTGCAAGAATGCTACGACATTCTGGGCAGTAACTGTTGAAGTGAAACTGACCTCTGGCCATTTACTGTAGTAATCATGGAGGACAATTGCGAATTTACATTCTTGTCTGGCACAGGCAAATGGCCCCACGATATCCAACGATAGTTTGCACCACGGCCCATCAGGCAGTGGAACAGGTTTCAATGGGGCGAAACTAGTTTTCGCGCTTTTGTCATTCATTTGACAGATAACACAAGACTTGACTGCACATTCGACTTGTCTATCCATAGCCGGCCACCAATATTGTTCCCGTAATCTTTGTTTCGCCCTAGTTATGCCCTGATGAGACTCGTGGGCCAGTTCTATCAAATTTGCTCTCAGAGAAAGCGGAACAACTAATCGAGACCCTCTTGTTAACATGCTGTCGACGACAGCCAATTCATCTTGGACTGTGTAATAGGGACGAACTACCTCACTAACGTTTTTGGCATATGGCCATTTCGAATCCTGAACATACTGTCGTACTTCGATTAACTCTGTGTCCTGACTGACTTCTTCTTCGAATTTTTCAAGAGAGATCAGGTTACACAGAGACTCAAGAACCACGTGACACACCATTTCGTCATCATCATCACAGTCACTTTCATCATGGGGTAAAGGAAGTCTAGAAAGGCCGCCAGCTACGAGACTGTCACTCCCTTTCTTGTATTCAACTGTGTAATTGTAACGCATAAGTCTACATGACCATCGCGCAATGCGCATCGACTGTCTGTCCATCCCTTTTGTCAACAGAGTGGTGAGCGCCTGGTGATCAGTGACCAACCGAGATTTTCTACCCCACAGGTAGACATGAAAACGTTCGCACGCGTAGACGCAGGCCAAAGCCTCACGCTCCCCGACGGAGTATTTTCTCTCCGCTTCGGACAGAGTGCGCGACGCGCAAGCAACCGTAACTTCCTTATCATTTTTGACCTGAGTTAACACTCCTGCGATGCCATAGCCGGAGGCATCCGTGGTGAGTACGATGTCAAGGTCAGGATTGTAAGGCGCAAGACATGGACTGTTTACAATCAATTGTTTGACCTTGTCAAAACTAGCTTGCTCGGTTTCTGTCCACGTGAAATGCGCATCTTTACGGAGTAGGGTGCGCAATGGTTCTACAACATTTGCAAAACTAGGAACGTGGTTTGCGAAATAGCCCGCTAGGCCTAGAAATGAGCGCAGAGACTGTTTGTCGTGCGGAATCGGAGCGTTTGAGATAACGTTTACCTTATCGTCAGTTTCAATACCTTCTCCACTAACTGTGTGTCCCAGAAAGGGGAGGCTACTTTGGTTATACAGAAATTTCTCGTTAAGGAGAATTCCATACTCATCTAAACGTTCCAATACTGCGAGGAGGTTAGCATCATGGGCTTGTTTTGTGGCGCCAAATACGAGCAGATCGTCTATATATGTAACAACCCCTTCTAGACCCGCCAGTATGATGTGCATCATTTTCTGGAATGCAGATGGCGCTGACGATAAACCGAAACAGAGCCGTTTAAATCTGTAGACCCCCTCGGTCGTAATGAAACATGTCAGATTCCGTGAATCTGGATGTAACAGCATTTGGTGGTAAGCGGAAGTTAAATCTAGCCGGGAAAAATGTTTTGCGTCTCGTAATTCACAAAATAATTCATCAATTTTGGGTAAGGGATGAGTGTTGGGAATAATTGCCTCATTCACACGTCTCAAATCCACACAAACCCTCACGTCACCAGACCTTTCACCGAAGGCAAGTTTTGCTTGGGTTTGACAAACATATGTTGGAAAGGTTTGACAATATCAGGTAAAATAAATTCTTCTGTTTTGGATTTTGGCGCTTCCACATGTACATCAGAGGTGGATATGCCGACTTGAGGGTTTTGTACCTGTGACTCATAATTTACCTGTTGAGTGGCTTGATCAATACCTGGGTCCCGTATGGGATCAGTTTTACATGTACTCTCTTCAACAATAACACATGCATTATTTGCTGTTTCGGTAGTACAAGACAAACTAGCCCCTTGTATGTTTAACTTGAGAGTTTGTATCATGTCCCTGCCAAGCAGGCTATACCCCTGAACTACATATAGGTAAGTATCGACAGTTTTGTCTTGGTATGTCACTCTGGCTTTGAAACGTCCCTTTGTCATGATTTGGTGTTTTGTGTAAGATGACATCTGTTCAGCAGGTGGGACGTCTTCCAGCGCTTCATCACAGAAATAGTTGGAAAAAGTCTTGTAGGACAGTAAAGTTTTACCAGAACCAGTGTCGACCATCATAGGAAGAGAAATTCCGTTCACTTTCAGCTGACATGTGACCGGCTTGGGAGACTTGGTACTGCCGGTGGACAACACACACAGATCATACTCGGCAGGGTCGTCGTCATCTGCAGAGGTCACATAGTGCACGGGGTTGGAGTTTGGTTTCCCTGTGTTTTTGCACACTGAATGAAAATGTCCACGTCTGGAACACGAGCTGCATGTAGCATTTCTGGCTGGACATCGGTCGTTATTAGCCAAATGATTTTTTGACCCACAACGGAAACAGGATAATTTTCCCTCACCCCCGAAATTCGTATTTAATCTCTGTCCTTGTTTTCTCCAGTTTTTCTTCTCTTTGGCACTGAAGTTTCTCCAGTTTTTCTTCTCTTTGGCACTGAAGTCAGACTGCACAGTATTAATCGAAACATCTCAAGATCGGCTTTTCTTGAAACTCAACTACTTAGATAAAGGACTGGACATTATTAATTTACCTCGGTACGCAACGCTGTACCAAACTATTTTAAGTTCACAGAACCTCCTTGCATTTCATATAAGTATACTAAATCTATAGCCACCAAAATATTCAATTACTCCAATGCTGTCAGGGAGTTTGACTGGAATTTATACACGTCAGGAGGCTATAGTTGTGATTGTGAATCGTCGAACTTTATCTATACACCATGCAAACATGTTGTGACTGGAGACCTTGATGTGGTGAGTGATAAGGACCTGAAATTACTCCTGATGAAAGGACCTAAATATAGAGAGCAGAGAAGAATAAATCTGAAGGCTGACCAGAAGATAGTCCTGTCTGCATTGGAACAGTACGTTATTGATTGGTCGAAGCGAGAAAAAGTTGAACCTACAGTACTCGCTGATTGGCTGGACCTCACCAAAGGCAAGGTCGTTGAAACAATCCGCCATATTGACAGAAGTACTCTTCCGCAAGCAAAACAAGTACTGAGAAACCTCAATTCGCAAGAAGTTCTTGCAAATCTCCAGAGTAAATTCGTCATTGTCCCAGCAGACAAAGCTCCAAATACTATAAGATTCATATGTAAATATGACTATTACCAGGTGCTGGTTAAAGAATTGAGTGTAGACCTATCATCATCAAATACGTCTACTTACTCCCAAACTTCATTTACTCTGGAAGATTTATTTAACAATCACAAAACGTTTCTCAGGGAAAGAGGTATTTGTCTTCCAACCAATCATAACGACATACCAAAAGTATACTGGACCCCCAAAATGCATAAGTCACCATACAAAGCTAGATTCATAGCTGGTTCTATGACGAGGGCCCTTCAGGAGGTAAAAGCATGTTGGGAAAGGTATTGCGCCACTATTTCTAAAACCTCTGGTGTTGAATGTATGTGGATATTAAAAAACTCAAAATGTCTTACGGAGGAACTTGATGCTAAAGGTCACATACCGTACAGACATGTATCCACATGGGATTTCTCGACTCTCTATACTACAATCCCTCATCAGGACTTTATTGACCGTCTAAGTTCATTAATAGTATCTGTGTTCAAGAAAACTGATCGTAGATATATTAATGTCGGAAGCCATAAAGCATTCTTTAGCTCTTCTACATATATCATTCATGGGATGTTTCTTTGTTTATAGAGTTGCTTGAATTTCTCATTAAAAATATCTATGTGAAATTTGGCAACACAATATATCAACAGCATATAGGTATTCCAATGGGTACTAATTGCGCACCCCTGTTGGCTGACCTGTATCTGTTCTCTTATGAATATGACTATATGCAGGCGCTTTCAAAAACTGATCCATTCAGAGCCCGTTCCTTCTCATTCACCAAACGCTATATAGACGATCTTCTCGCTGTGGATAATCGCTATATAAATGACGCAGTGAAGGATATATATCCACCTTCACTGGATTTGAAGGAAACCACAGATAGCCCCACAGGCACATCATATTTAGATCTATATCTCTACAAAAATGAAGCGGGCATTAACTCTCGTCGACTTTATGACAAAAGAGATGATTACAATTTCGACATCGTAAACTATCCCTTTCTGGACAGTAATATTCCAGTGGGACCTGCATATGGCGTATACATATCTCGCCTAGTAGCATTTGCTAGATCCTGTGTTAATTGTGACGATTTCAATCAACGTCACAAAACATTGTTGCAGAAACTTATAAAACAGGGTTATTCCTCCAAGCGCCTCCACTCAAAGTTTCTCAAATTTGGCGATACATATCGCATGCTGATAGCAAAATACGAACGTAGCGTGCAAGATCTATGGCGTTACGTTTCGTAACTTGTGTCTAATTCCGCTTAAGGATGTCCGCTGGTGGTAAATCAAAGTAATTAACTTTTTGAATAATGTGTGTTGTTGCATTCATAATTGTGTAATATGAGGAAAAACAAAGAAAAAAATATAGGTTGGTGTGCATTTTTTAGCTGTAGGCAACATTAAGTGAACTGCCCTATGCTCAATTTGATAACCTAGAAAGCATAGGAAATAGCCCTAGTTTTGAAGCATATTCATGAAAAATTCATATAAATAGTATTTAACTTTTTCTTATATTCTAACTGTTTGCAGATAATCACAATGTCTATCAAAATTTAGCAAATTGGATGGATGTTGCTGTGCAAAATTCTCGGCTAGAAGGCTTTTAAAGGAAATCCCCATCTCTTAACCTAGGGAAGGGAGATAACCCAACAGAAAAAGAGGCAAAATGGCTGCCAAAGTCAAAAACCACCAGCGGACATCCTTAAGGTGGTTCACGCCTCAAACGACGTCGGCGACGTCATTACACAGGGTTATTTCCCCTGTAATAACTCTTCCAACGTCATATGTCGCCTTTTCTGATAAGAGACGTTACCAGGGGAGGTAATGCCGTCGCAAATATTAGAAAACTATGGGGATAGGGTCACTCAAAGCATTTTATATAAAAAAGTAGATCGAAGATCCCCACCTTTTATTTGATTAATAAAAAGATCACATGGTGGGGAAACTGTGTTTAAAATATCAGCATAGGTCACCGGGAGATTTTCGATTTGGGAGAGGGTTTCATAGTTTGAAAATGTAATTTCCAACGTCATACAGTTGAATGAAATGCCTAATTCATATACAATTATTGCATTTATGTTCAACTTTCCGGTGTTTCGAAGACCCGTGGAAGTTTCTCTTTATCAATAAACAATACTTGTGGATATATATCCGTAAACCTGGACTTCCGTGCCTTGTTGCGCAGAAAACTGATTTTTCATGATTTCGGCAAAAAACGGTTGACATGGTGATATTCGTGGCTACGTACAAAAAAATCTAGATCGAAGACCATCCATTTTTTTTACGTTTTACTACTGCTCAACACTCCAGCTACCCACAACAAAAATATTAGGGTTGGTCACCGAACAAAGTTTTGAGGTATGAACCACCTTAACCCGGGGCTAGGGGCCGTATGAACCCATGTACTCATGGTGCTCATATGAACAGCCACAATCAAAGCGTGACTGAGATACACCATTCTCTAGATAACGACTTTAGGACGATTATTATGGATTAAGAATACTGATCAGCGATACGGATTTTATATTTTTGGAACATCAGGATGTCTTGTCGGCATCATTGAAAACTGTTGACCGCTTCTCTCTTGCAGGAAACTAGCCTATGTTTATGTATACTATGATTGTCTTTTTTTTGAATTTGGTGCTAATACTGTTATATGGATATGGAATAGGTCTTTGGATTATGGACGCGGATATTCTTTAATGGACGACGGCTGAATTATGAATGACGGACTAGACGCTTGTATATTTACAGTGGGGGTGGGCGTAGTATTATTGGAAACAGATTGCAGAGATTTTGCTTCTTTCACTGCAGTTTCAACACGGGGAGCAGTGTCAACCGCGGTTTGTAGTTTCAAATCTTCTACGAGTAGGAGTCGTTCACGTACACGGGGACTATTTGTTTTCTCGACCAACTGGTCCCGTAACATTTCGTCCTGGAGGGCTCCAAAATTACAGGTGATGACTAGCTCACGAAGAGCAGCAATGTATTGGTCAACTGTTTCATGAGTTTGTTGTGCCCGTTGTCGGAACCTGTATCGTTCAGCTACCACATTCACTTTGGGCTCGAAATGGTGACGCAGAGTCAGAAGTGCTAACGTGTACTCACTTTGGATGTTTGCGTCTGGAAGATACGCTGTCCTTCTGTGCCATGGCAATGTAGCAGGATTGCCTTTTTCCGGGCCTCGGGAAATTCATCAGCCGCTATGGCTAGCAGGTAAGTCTCGAAAGATTCAGACCAATTTCTCCACGGCATGGTCGGTGACCTAGGAGAGACCAGAAATGTCGGAGGTGGTGGCATCGTATTCATCTTGGAATCAATAAACGAATCGCCACGAAAATCCCCCGTAAAAGTTCGCTGTATCTCGTCGCCAAATGTCGTAATATGTAGAGTCCACGATGGATGGAGGAAACAAGTCAATTGTTCCGATAAAATGAAGAGTGTATTCTGGTAAATGAAAACACATTTACATCATGGCTACCGACCCCCGGGCTCATGCCCAGTCCTCTTAATTATTACAGTCTATTACATCATATTGCAATATGGTCAAAGGGGAATAATTCTCAGGATACCACACAATTGTATCCCGGTCGCACCCGGTTTCCACCGGAAGCCTTTGAAGATGCGTAGACGTCCGTGTCCAGGAATCAGGTGAACGAAAGTGACGTCACAACCGGACGCCAAGGGGTGCAGTCCAAACCTAAATTAAGCCCGGAGGACATTGAAGCTATCTGCTTAGCCAAATTTCATTCGTGCACGATGGCGTAAGCAGATTGCTTCCGTGTGCGGGCAACTTTATGAAAGTTTTTGGTCATTCGTGTCCTTAAGCCCCGCGCACACGAGAGCTATCAGCTGAGCTGACGGCCTCAATTGCCTGTCAGCTCAGGGGCTAGCTCTCGTGTGCGGTCAGTTTTGGGTCAGTTTTTGGCCTCGAGAGGCTGGGGGAAAAATATCAAACTTGTTTGATAATTTCGCCTCGCGAGGCCAAATCCTCAGCATGTGCGGCGAACGCAAGCCAACAGCTCAGCAGTTTTCTTGGACCGGCCAATGAATCGCATGTTATTTTCACGCGATTCATACGCACGACTCTTCAAAATGATCTTGAAGAAGACGTTATGCGGGAACTGAAATCAATTTCCTGAAACTTTTGCTCACCGTGTGCGCTGAATCCACACGAAAGCTAGCCCCTGCGCTGGCAGGCGTGTGCGCCGGGCTTAAAGGCAAATATCCAACGTGTTTGATAATTTTGGACACGCGTGGAAGAAATCTTACAGTGTGCGCTGAACGAAAGCTATGTGCTTACGCCTTTTTGTTAGAGCGCATGCGTGAACCGGCATTTAATTGTGATTTTTCATCGAAAGAACGAATAAAAATGGCGAATTATCGAGGAAAATCTTTGTTGTTGCTGCAACTCACGAGTGCTACTGTAGAAGTTAGCGGTTACTTGCTGGGGCAAGTGAAAATCGGCGTAGACCAGCGCAACTTTCATGAAGTTAGCTGCCCGTGTTGGCAAGCACAATTTCATTCGGATGAAAATACTACTCACAGGAAAGATTTTATTGAGCTTGTTTTCTCCGAAATAAAACACTGCGGTAAGAGGATAATAATCATTTTCAAGTGACCACGCCACCGGTTAACGCATGCGCACTAACAAAAAGGCGCAAGCACATGGCTTGCGTTGAGCGCACACTGTAAGATCTCTTCCACGCGCATGCGTGAACCGGTGGCGTGGTCACTTGAAAATGATTATTATCCTCTTACCGCAGTGTTACGGAGCCGTGGAGGGGACATAGTTAATATTTTTTTAATTTCCCCCGAGATAATATCCCCCGAGATAATAACTAGGGGAAAATTCACCATTGATCAATTATCTCGGGGGAAAATAATTTGCCCCGAGATAATTATCTAGGGGTAAATTCGCCATTGGTCAATTATCTCGGGGTAAATTATCTCGGGGAAAATTAATTTTCCCCGAGATAATATCCCCCGAGATAACTATCTAGGGGGAAATTCGCGATTGGTCAGTTATCTCGGGGGAAAATAATTTACCCCGAGATAATTGACTAATCACAATACAGTTTTCGGTGCTTCCATCTTTGAAAGTTAGATTTTGCATTGGACAAATTCTAAGGATAGGACCACAAGACAACTGTTAAGCAGGTTGGAATAGAAATGAAGAAACAACAGACAGTTGTTCTCAATGCTCGAGCTCACACTCCAACTGACCACAGGGGCTTGTTGCCGTCGCCGTTGTCAGGGGCTTGTTGCCGTCGCCGTTGGATAAGCTCTTTTTACCTGTTTACAACTCCCCTCATCCCCACCCCCCTATCAATCCCCAGCCTCTTATCAAACTATCAAGCGCCTGTGAAATTGACCAGTATGTTAATTGCCTTTAATGACTTGAACATGTGGGTTGTGTCTCATCAGTTATCGTGCCATTTTAGGACTCGCGCCACCTTTGTATGCAAAGATAAACACATATATAGTAGACAAAGCGACCTATTCCGTTTCTCTGTAGGCCTATTCACAAATGTACATAACCAATACTCATGTTTATATCGTCATAATAACACTCATATCCTTTAGTGAACATAAAGGACCATTATTTACACATTATTTCATTTACGAATAAGAGTCCTTGACGCTTCTAAAGATTTATTCATCTCTAAAAAAAAAAAATAAAAAAAAAAATAATCAAATTTCATCACACTTGACCCAATCTGTTTGTCTGCTTTCCAGCATTTGTCAGCGACGGTATGTATTTAACTTTGGGGAGATTTATTTTTCCCAGAAAAAAATGCCTTTCTAGTTTCATTGTAATGCAGCTTTCATTGTAATGCAGCTTGTACCCCTAGGATTTTCTTTTCGGGAATTGAAAAAGTCAAAAATCTTAAAGGTAGGTTATCCCGCGGAATTTTCAGTTTAACAGCAATTTTCAAAATTAAAAAAAAAGCCCAGCTCCTCTGATAGGAATTATTCCATGTTAGAAGCATACCAAAGGACAAGAAAATGCGTCTATTTGCCTCAATCGACTTTGTAGCATAAAATTGTCAGAAAATGTAATTGAAACCTCATGATGTTTTATCCCAAGTAAATGGCAGGTGGGGATCATATATCACTGAAGTACCATATCATCCTCCAATTTAATTGCCAACTCGAGATCCGCTGACTAGCACAGCTGGAAGAACAAGCTTTAATTTGGTGTGTGGGTTACATAAAGGATTTCACCCATACCATAGCAGGATGTGTTCTGCTCGTTGACAATTAAATTAGTGTCATGTAGCGATGAGAAGATAACCAGGATTTATCACCTGTGAAATAGATAAATGGATGCACATATATCGTCAGGCTTTTGACCAAGAACCTTGTGTAAACATTCGGCCTATTCGTCATGTAAGGAAAACACAAACGCTGACTACAATTTCTCTTAACTTGAAAAGAGAAATCGTTCAGCGTTGTATTGAGCTGGACCAGAAGTCCAATCTGGCTGGACACAAACAGGTTTTTTCTCTTGACTGATTACATAGATTTTCAGTCAGCCGGAATTAGAGGATATCGTGACAGATCCGTCGGGTTGAGAGAATACACGGTGTGTTAATTGTAACATTAAATAACGTCTGTGTGATCCCTCTGCAGTGCCTTACTCAAAGACATTTCATGTTTGCCACACCATTTTAATGACCTTTTTTATTTTTATGATTTCAGCTGTGCTCGACGATAAAGTATGGCTGATCTGATTGGATTTTTGAGAGGGAGAGGACTTCCTGAAAGTCTCCTACAAAAGCTACAGGACGGAAAGGTTAGCTACCAGTAATATACAGTGTTTGGGGGAGTTCTGAATCACGGGGAGTTGCGGATCACTTTCCGAATTATAACGCCTGATATTTCTTGAAATAAAGCATTTGTTTAAATCTTTTTTTAGGTTTGTTGGAACGTCTGTTTCCGTGGACTGGAATGAATGTCAAACAACCGACCTGCATTGTTTCTTTTCCGGTCAATTCGGCAACGTTTTACTTCTGGTACTGCGCAATGACAAATTGACACCGAGTCGAAAAACACGTGCGATTTTTCCAGTAGTGATTTTGCGCGAAATAAGGTGGGTTAAGGCGGTAATTTCAGTATTTATTTAAGGGATAGAATCCTGCTAATGGTCAAACAAAATATCTAGTGATTTGCGATAAATGTTAACTGACCAGCATTGTAATATAATGGGGCTGTAGAGATGTCAATTTCGAATCAACGATATACGCACCGTTCATAACTTGAAATCGGTGAGTAAGTGACCGTCTCACAACTAATACAACAGGTGCAACCGACTTCAAGGACGATTGGTCAATCCATGGCATTGTCAAAACAATTTTCAATAAGAGCTGAATCAATGACAAAAGCAAATAAGAACTGACCATGGACAATCCGAATATGGAATCGAAGTACTTATTTCATTGCTTTTGATAGGGCCCTCAATGGACTTACATGTAATAATCTTGTTAACTTCAGTATATTCACAATAATAAAAACTTAAAAATTCCGAATTCTCACATGATTGTCAGACATCGTATCCTAACATGTTCTAAAAAATAATTAAATTGAGATTACAATGCAATTTTGTAGGCTCGCCCCAAGATAAATATACTTCAGAACATTTGCGACGCTAGATTTTCGTGTCATTCGTATCCGAACTGTAACAATTAAGAATTCGCTCACAGGGCGGGGAGAAGGCAACATTGAAATCGTCCTCAGGGCTTCACCGGCCTATGGGTGATTAGCAGATGACCCCTCAAGCCGATAGAAATTCCATTCCCAGTGCCTGTAACGGCCGCTTGATGGCGTGATCCACAAGTCACCAAAATGATTCGCAACTCCCCACGCTGGTGCACTAAAGCGGAGGCTATTTTCTCATCGATAGACTAGTCCAATTGAAGAATTATTTGCATACAATTATAGACGACAGATTTTCCGAGAATATAAGACCAACAGTCGCTTTCACTTCGTAAAAGAACGAACGCTAGCAGTCTGGATGTGAAAAGTGATTCGGAACTCCCCAAAACACTGTAGCTAAGATTCATAGCGTCTCCCTTCCCTCACCGCTATGCCGGCGACAAATACATTTCCCTGGTGGTAACTCGAACATCTCCATGGCGCACTTATTATTACTTTTGCGCCCTATTAGACCTTCATTAACTTGAGAAAATGGGCCGCCATGAATAAAAATACAGAAATGGCAGACTAGCTGGCCCTTCGTTGGTCATATATTAATTACAGACGTTAAATTATCCCTATGGAGCCTCAAAATCACCTGAAATCGAGGGTCAAGAAGATGGGCATTTCCGTCATTATTGACCCCGTGTATACAGGGGATGATGATCACAAATCGATTATGGTATTTTTATTCATGGCGGCCTATTTTCTCAAGTTAATGAAGGTCCAGTAGGGCGCCAAGGTAACAATAAGTGCGCCATGGAGATGTTCGAGTTACCACTAGGGAAATGTATTTGTCGTCGGCATAGCGTTAAGTACGGTGGCCCGTTAGGGCCATTGTCGTTTACTTTTGATTTCCTATGTTTTTCTTCTATTTCCGAAGAAACCAACTTAATTTTCTAGATTTTCTTTGTATTTTCAACTGAATTTTCAGCGAATTCATAGCAATATTCTGCGAATTTTCCGTGTTCAACGACGTAAAAACAGAGACAAAGTCGAAGAAAAACCTATGAAATTCTTGAAAAACATCAAATATAATTTCCTCCGCGGATATAATATTTCCTCCGCGGATATAATCATTTCCTCCGCGGATATAATATTTCCTCCGCGGATATAATATTTCCTCCGCGGATATAATCATTTCCTCCGCGGATATAATATTCCCTCCGCGGATATAATATTTCCTCCGCGGATATAATCATTTCCTCCGCGGATATAATATTTCCTCCGCGGATATAATATTTCCTCCGCGGATATAATCATTTCCTCCGCGGATATAATATTTCCTCCGCGGATATAATTAATTTCCTCCGCGCAGGAAATCCACGTGACTTGAGTACTAGAAAGACGGCAAATTCATTAGCATTTTTAAGGCTAGGAGTGAGGCTGATGTGCAGGTGACGTCACGATGGCGTCACTATGACGTCACATCCGGTGACATCCGGATCAAGGTCACATCCGGTCACGTGACAACCGGATCACTTCCTGTGACGTCACGATGGCGTCATTATGACGTCACATCCGGTGACATCCGGGTCAAAGGTCACATCCGGTCACGTGGCATCCGGTAACATCCGGGTCACTTCCTGTGACGTCGCTTCCGGTCACCTGGCGGCCCAGCAAGAGTTATCTGCCCCTACCTAAGACCCCAGTGACTTCCAATGTTAATCTCATGCAGGTATGGGAAAGGGGGCTTGAAGATGTCTTTGAACGCCACTATGAGATTCGCCCCCGTTTTCGTTCGGATGGGTACCACCCACGCATACTTCGATAGGATATCGATGCACGTCAAGATATACCGATTCCCATCGTTGTGTTTGGCAAAGGCGCTCATATCGACCAAATCCGCTTGCCACTGGGCATCTATTCCTCCCACGATGACCCGGTTCCGTAGAAAATGGCGACGGACAGATCGATGTAATTAAGGTAAAATTTATTTTCAAAATCTGACCTCGGATTCGTGATCTGCGTTATCCATATTACTTTAGGACGAAGTTTAGAGTAATTCGGAACAGTGGAATTGGGTGCTGCCCATTGAAGCCTGGGTTAAATTGATTTCTAATAAAATTAATTATTTAATAATTAAGATAAAATAAATTTTACAATCTGACCTCGGATTCGTCATCTACGTCCTCGACAATACTTTAGGACGAAGTTTAGTGTAATTCGGAACAGTGGAATTGGGTCTGTCCATTGAAGCCGGGGTTAAATTGATTTTTCACATGCAAATTCTACATGTGACGCCGACCCCTAGCATGTTGTGACCGCGAGTTTGCGACACCCATTGCACACACAAATATGGGTCGCACCTCTCTGGATAGCTGAGGAAATGTAGTTGTGCATAGAGGTACGGGTTTATGTTTTCCAATTAAAATCTCGCAAGCCAAGGTCAAAAGTTAATTTTTGAACTCATTTTGGTACTTTTTCGGTCGAAATTTTTTGGGTCACCGATTCCTTTCAAATTTGGTGAACTGATAGTACTCACCTAGCTGATTACGAATCTGCAATCAGAATTGACGTAGGTCTCTAAGTTTTTTTTAAAAGAATTTTTGAAATACTGAAAATTTGCCATCTACCTTGGGGCTGAAATGATCTGAAAAATTCGACCTTCACCGATTGACCTCAAACTTCGTACTAAAGTATACTGGAGGTCGTAGGTCACGAATATGAGGTCAGATTTGACCTTGACCTTGACCTTCATATTAAAATGGCGATTCGAAAATTTGGGTATGACTTTGACCTTGGCGTAAGGTAACAAGATATCGTCAGACGACCTTGACCTTTTGATATGTGATAGTTTATTGCGAAGTTTGAGGTCAATCGGTCGAGGCCGAATTTTTCAGACCATTTTAGCCCAAGGTATAAGGATGAAAATGTTGTTTCACCGATTCCTTCCAAATTTGGTGTGGTAAGAGTATGGATCTAGTTGATAACGAAACTGCGGTCGGAATCGATCTAGGGCCCTAAGTTTTTTTTTGACCGATTTTTGAAAATTCCAATACTTAACCTAGGCTTCAATGGACACTTTTTTTTGTATCAAACCAATCCAAATTTTGACCTCCGATTCGTGATCAGGGACCTCGAAAACCTATATACACATAATTTGAGGTCATTCGGTGAAGGTTGAAAACACCTTAGCGAAATTTTGGTCAGAATTTTTGCTGTCACCGATTGACCTCAAACTTTGCCCTAAACCTATATCGGGATCAGAGGTCACGAATCTGAGGTCAGTTTTGGCCTTGACCTTGATCTTGATATCAAAATCTCGATTAGAAAATTTGGGTATGACTTTGACCTTAGCGCAAGGTCACAAGATATTGTCGGACGACCTTGACCTTTTGATATGTGATGACCCAGTAACCTGTGAGTTGACCCATGACCTTGACCTTGACCTCTGACCTCAAGGTAAAATTTGCGATAGTGCATTCCAATTGTACCATCGCATTTTTAAACCCAAGGCCAAAGGTCAAGTTCGATGTCATGGGTCAATGCAGAGGTCATGGGGTCATCACATATCAAAAGGTCAAGATCGTCTGACAATATCTTGTTACCTTGCGCCAAGGTCAAATTCATACCCAAATTTTCGAATCGCCATTTTAATATGAAGGTCAAGGTCAAGGTCAAATCTGACCTCATATTCGTGACCTACGACCTCCAGTATACTTTAGTGCGAAGTTTGAGGTCAATCGGTGAAGGTCGAATTTTTCAAACCATTTCAGATGGCAAATTTTCAGTATTTCAAAAATTCTTTTAAAAAAAGAGACCTACGTCAATTCTGATTGCAGATTCGTAATCAGCTAGGTGAGTACTATCAGTTCACCAAATTTGAAAGGAATCGGTGACCCAAAAAATTTCGACCGAAAAAGTATCAAAATGAGTTCAAAAATTAACTTTTGACCTTGGCTTGCGAGATTTTAATTGGAAAACATAAACCTGTACCTCTATGCACAACTACATTTCCTCAGCTATCCATAGAGGTGCGACCCATAGTTGTGTGTGCAATGGGTGTCGCAAACTCGCGGTCACAACATGCTAGGGGTCGGCGTTACATGTAGAATTTGCATGTAAAAAATCAATTTAACCCAGGCTTCAATGGACAGACCCAATTCCACTGTTCCGAATTACACTAAACTTCGTCCTAAAGTATTGTCGAGGACGTAGATGACGAATCCGTGGTCAGATTGTAAAATCTATTTTATCTTAATTATTAAATAATTAATTTTATTAGAAATCAATTTAACCCAGGCTTCAATGGGCAGCACCCAATTCCACTGTTCCGAATTACTCTAAACTTCTTTTTTTAAAAGAATTTTTGAAATACTGAAAATTTGCCTGAAATGGTCTGAAAAATTCGACCTTCACCGATTGACCTCAAACTTCGCACTAAAGTATACTGGAGGTCGTAGGTCACGAATATGAGGTCAGATTTGACCTTAACCTTGAGCTTCATATTAAAATGGCGATTCGAAAATTTGGGTATGACTTTGACCGTAGCGCAAGGTCACAAGATATTGTCGGACGACCTTGACCTTTTCATATGTGACGACCCCATGACCTCTGAGTTGACCCATGACATGGAACTTGACCTTTGACCTTGGGTTTAAAAATGCGATAGTACAATCGGAATGCACTATCGCAAATTTTACCTTGAGGTCAGAGGTCAAGGTCAAGGACATAGGTCAACTCAGAGGTCACGGGGTCATCATATATCAAAAGGTCAAGGTCGTCCGACAATATCTTGTGACCTTGCCCTAAGGTCAAAGTCATACCCAAATTTTCTAATCGAGATTTTGATATGAAGGTCAAGGTCAAGGCCAAAACTGACCTCATATTCGTGACCTACGACCTCCAGCATACTTTAGTGCGAAATTTTGGTCAGAATTTTTGCTGTCACCGATTGACCTCAAACTTTGCCCTAAACCTATATCGGGATCAGAGGTCACGAATCTGAGGTCAGTTTTGACCTTGACCTTGACCTTCATATCAAAATCTCGATTAGAAAATTTGGGTATGACTTTGACCTTAGCGCAAGGTCACAAGATAATGTCGGACGACCTTGATCTTTTGATATGTGATGACCCCGTAACCTCTGAGTTGACCCATGACCTTGACCTTGACCTCTGACCTCAAGGTAAAATTTGCGATAGTGCATTCCAATTGTACCATCGCATTTTTAAACCCAAGGCCAAAGGTCAAGTTCGATGTCATAGGTCAACGCAGAGGTCATGGGGTCATCACATATCAAAAGTTCAAGGTCGTCTGACAATATCTTGTTACCTTGCGCCAAGGTCAAAGTCATACCCAAATTTTCGAATCGCCATTTTAATATGAAGGTCAAGGTCAAGGTCAAATCTGACCTCATATTCGTGACCTACGACCTCCAGTATACTTTAGTGCGAAGTTTGAGGTCAATCGGTGAAGGTCGAAGTTTTCAGACCATTTCAGCCCCAAGGTATAGATGGCAAATTTTCAGTATTTCAAAAATTCTTTTAAAAAAAACACTTAGAGACCTACGTCAATTCTGATTGCAGATTCGTAATCAGCTAGGTGAGTACTATCAGTTCACCAAATTTGAAAGGAATCGGTGACCCAAAATTTTTCGACCGAAAAAGTACCAAAATGAGTTCAAAAATTAACTTTTGACCTTGGCTTGCGAGATTTTAATTGGAAAACATAAACCCGTACCTCTATGCACAACTACATTTCCTCAGCTATCCATAGAGGTGCGACCCATATTTGTGGGTGCAATGGGTGTCGCAAACTCGCGGTCACAACATGCTAGGGGTCGGCGTTACATGTAGAATTTGCATGTAAAAAATCAATTTAACCCAGGCTTCAATGGACAGACCCAATTCCACTGTTCCGAATTACACTAAACTTCGTCCTAAAGTATTGTCGAGGACGTAGATGACGAATCCGAGGTCAGATTGTAAAATCTATTTTATCTTAATTATTAAATAATTAATTTTATTAGAAATCAATTTAACCCAGGCTTCAATGGGCAGCACCCAATTCCACTGTTCCGAATTACTCTAAACTTCGTCCTAAAGTAATATGGATAACGCAGATCACGAATCCGAGGTCAGATTTTGAAAATAAATTTTACCTTAATTATTAAATAATTAAATTCATTAAAAATCAATTTAACCCAGGCGTCAATAGACAGATCCTAATTTAACGCGCTTTATGTAAAATTTCATCCCGGATTCGTAATTAGCTACTCCCAAAATAGTTACATCGATCTGTCCGTCGTCATTTTCTACGGAACCGGGTCATCGTGGGAGGAATAGATGCCCAGTGGCAAGCGGATTTGGTCCATATGAGCGCCTTTGCCAAACACAACTATGGGAATCGGTATATCTTGACGTGCATCGATATCCTATCGAAGTATGCGTGGGTGGTACCCATCCGGACGAAAACGGGGGCGAATCTCATAGTGGCGTTCAAAGACATCTTCAAGCCCCCTTTCCCATACCTGCATGAGATTAACATTGGAAGTCACTGGGGTCTTAGGTAGGGGCAGATAACTCTTGTTGGGCCGCCAGGTGACCGGAAGCGACGTCACAGGAAGTGACCCGGATGTTACCGGATGCCACGTGACCGGATGTGACCTTTGACCCGGATATCACCGGATGTAACGTCATAATGACGCCATCGTGACGTCACAGGAAGTGACCCGGTTGCCACGTGACCGGATGTGACCTTTGATCCGGATGTCACCGGATGTGACGTCATAGTGACGCCATCGTGACGTCACCTGCACATCAGCCTCACTCCTCAGCCTCAAAAATGCTAATGAATTTGCCGTCTTTCTAGTACTCAAGTCACGTGGATTTCCTCCGCGGAGGAAATTAATTATATCCGCGGAGGAAACATTATATCCGCGGAGGAAATATTATATCCTACTCCTCCTTCCTCCTCCTTCCTCGCTACTCTTCCTCCCTCGTACTTCCTCCTCTTTCCTCCTACTCCCCTCTCTTCCATCCTTCTCCCTCCTCCTCCTCCCTACTCATCCTCCCTCTTACTCCCCCCTGCTTCGTCCTTCCTCTCTCCTTCTCCCTCCTACTCCCTATTCTTCCTGTATCCTCTTCCCTCATCCTCCCTCCTTTACCCTCCTCCTCCCCCTACTCTTCTTCCCTCCTACTCCTCCTTCGTCCTCCTTTCTCCTTTGTCTCCCTCCTCCTACTCCATACTCTTTCTCCCTCCTCTTCCTCTCTCCATCTTCTCCCTCCTGCTCCTCCCTGCTGCTCTTTCTCCTCATTCATCTCCCTCTTCCCACCTCCTCCACCTTGGAACAGGACTCTCGTGTTTCCAATATTGTTTTTCCTTATCTCAAAGAAAAGAAGAAAAGAGAATGCCACTCACAGATGCATTTATGACATTCTCTTGATCTGATATGTTCCATTATTAATTAGCAGGTATCAACTATGTCTTTTCTCACTGTGATAGATCAACGATAGTTCCAGAGTTTGAAATTCCAACTTGTTTATTGAGCATATTCATGCAATCAATCAGGTATAGTTATCTTATATGAGGTGATAATTTCTACCAATTAAAGGATAGAAATATTTTGTATATTCCAATCAGATTTCGACAAGGTCTTCAAACTTTAGGTCTAGTAGACGAAATCAAGAAAAACAAGGCAGCATGGAGAGAAGTCTTTGAGTTCCCTGAATGTGCACCTCAACTGGATCATCAACAGGTTGGGTCTTTGTTTGTGGTTAAGTGGTCCGAAGAAGGAAGAAACAAACGAAGGGACGAAAAACGAACGATGTCCTACTGGATGGACTTGCTACAAGATCTTGAAGGTTAGTAAGACTAGAGAGATCCGTAAAAAACGTAAAGAAGAACACAAATGGTCCCATCCGCTTTCTCTGCATCCTGCACAATGCAGGTCTGTATACTCCGTACCTAGCCTGGCTGTACAGTTATTACTGAAATTGTTCGTTTAAATATCAACTATGAACGGATGGCGTTTTGGGGGCAATACGCAACCTTCGCTTCGAGTTAGATGAAGGCCCAGTTAATGTGGAGAAAAGCTGGAGGAAAACTATTTGAAGTCCGAGAGCAAACAACGTCTCTTAAGTCATAACATCCACGGATATAAACATCTAATTTCACCAGAAGGAGACCAAATATACGACACATTGCCTGGCGCTAATTCGTTCAAATATGGGCATGTTCGGAGAGGTAATACGCAGATAAGTTCATCAATGCCCCCGGGAATATTTCCCGTGGAAGTGGCTGATATTCGTTGTGGTATACAATTTAGCCGTCTCGGATTTGATAGACAAACCACGACTTGGGATTAAGTTGCCATTATTTTTTGGGATGATGCTGCTACAGTTGTGTGTGTTGACTAATCCCATATACTGTTTAAGTACCGCTGATATTGTTCTTGGTTCAAGACTATTCAGAAGGACAGAATTTGGACAGGATCTGAGTTCGACTGGATAACTGACAAACAACGGACAACTGCTCGAAGAGTCTGTATAAAGATGCG
>JAVTVY010005862.1:0-41378 GCA_036873755.1 Hanleya hanleyi
TATATCGGCCATGTTAATTGCTGGACTGGTGCTATCTAAGATAGGACTTATAACATTGCGGTCTCAAAAAGTGGGGGGGCTGTAGCCCCCCCTGCCCCCCCGGTTCCGCGGCCCCTGAAATACAAACTGATAATTATTAATAAACCATGTTCATTTTACCGCATGCTGGTCACTAGAGCATGAAATGACTCCCAGTGCAGTGGGAGCCCAGGATCATGCTGAACGACCCTGCAGGCACAAGTCGCAAGGTACTCAACAGCACTGAGAAACAGCATAGTGCAATGGTGTTGACAGATATATGTCAGACTGCTATTTGTGATAAGACTTCCAATTCAGAAATGTGCATGTTACATCAGCCACAACATTTAGTATACGGTACCTATAAAATATACCTTCATTTGCTGCTCCTTGAGGTCCTCTGATAGAGACTGGCACAATTCCTCACACTTGGTGTACAGCTCTGCTGGCTTGTTGATCTCACCAAATGTCCTGAACATACAGTATAACACATATGCAACGAAAGCATGTACGGTAACACAAATTTCTTTCTTTGTTACATTAATTATGTAACAAATCAGAGAAAGATTATAACTGCAGATTGAAATTGATGGTGCTTCTTTTTAGTTAGACTGGATTGAATGAAGAACTACATAATATCCATATATATATATACCACAGAAAATATTACATTGTACATTCAAGATTTCAGGCTTGTATATGTAGCATTTTGAAGTTTCTAGTTTTCTTTGATAACAAAAAGCCAGCAATTCACAGCTTACCTCTCCGTGCTTATGCTTTTTCGCTCACTGTCCCTGCAGAACAGAACAGAATATTAGCATAACAGGCAGATATGCACAATTATAAAATATGAGCATACCCCATTTATTAAGTTAAAAGCAGATGGGATTATTCTTTCAGATATACCCTATATATGGAATGTTAAGTCTGTATGTACTACAATGATTTACGATCACTTCTCTAGTCTCTACAAATTCAAAACAGCTATGTTCAGCTTCCCTGCTTTTTCAAACCCTGAAAACTGATGTAGTTCTTCTATATTCAGACAGCAAAACTTAACTTCAGGCATCTGTGGAGGGGAATTCTGTTAACATTCTACAAATTTCACCAGCTAAGTTTTCAATTCTTGGGATGAATAACATACCCATGCCACAGTATTTAGCTTCAGTTGACATAACGATATTAGTTGCAACACGCCAGGAACGTTGGTGGACAATTCCTCATACATATATTGAACTAACTTAGCACAAGAAATACTGCAAGTTCAGCAAAACAGCTTTATTTCGATCAGTATATGACAAAATTGAACAAAGTAAAACCATCCAGCAAACATTAAAAATCTCCATCAAATTGTAACTATGCCATCATCCAGCAAATCAGGGCTGTAGAAACTAGGAACTGTCAGAGGCACATGATAAAGCTACAAGTATGATAAATATTGTTTGGTCTGAAATTCACATTCACCAAAAATGGCCTGAATTTCCAAATTCAATTTTTTTTAGCTGTTAAACTACAGTAACTGTAAATGTATGTTGATTTAATACCATCTCCCCATTTAACAGATCTACATGAATTTTCCTCAGTTGTATATGACTGCATCATACGTATGGAACAAGGGCCAAACAGCTGTCAATTTCAGATCAAGAATATATTTTTTTGAAATTTTAGCCTGATGAACAATCGTGTTGATGTGCGAATGCCTGCATGCTATACAGGCCACATCACATTTTTGTCCCCCACCGCAACGCGGCCGGGGACTTTAAAATGGTTCTTGCTTCTATGTGTCCGTGCATGCACGGACATGTCCGTGCAAATACTTCGTAAGCAATAACTTCTAAATGCTTTGTCGGATTCCTCCGAAATTTGGCATCTGCATTCTTTGCGACAAGACATCTCTTGGTATTACGTTTCAGCAAGATCCGGCTGTAGGTGGCGCCACTGGGGTCTTGCTTCTATGTGTCCGTGCATGCACGGACATGTCCGTGCAAATACTTCGTAAGCAATAACTTCTAAATGCTTTGGCGGATTCCTCCGAAATTTGGCATCTGCATTCTTTGCGACAAGACGTCTCTTGGTATTACGTTTCAGCAAGATCCGCCTGTAGGTGGCGCCACTGGGTCTTGTTCCAATCTTTAGTGCATGTCAGTGCATGTCCGTGCAAATACTTCGTAAGCGATAACTCCTAAATGCTTTGTCGGATTCCTCCGAAATTTGGCATCTACATTCTTTGCGACAAGACGTCTGTTGATATTACGTTTCAGCAAGATCCGCCTGTAGGTGGCGCCACTGGGTCTTGTTCCAATCTTTAGTGGATGTTCGTGCAAATGCTTCATAAGCGATAACTCCTAACTGCTTTGTCGGATTCCTCCGAAATTTGGCATCTGCATTCTTTGCGACAAGACGTCTGTTGGCATTACGTTTCAGCAAGATCCGCCTGTAGGTGGCGCCACTGGGTCTTGTTCCAATATTTAGTGCATGTCCGTGCAAATACTGCGTAGCGATAACTCCTAAATGCTTTGTCGGATTCCTCCGAAATTTGGCATCTGCATTCTTTGCGACAAGACGTCGCTGGTATTACGTTTCAGCAAGATCCGCCTGTAGGTGGCGCCACTGGGTCTTGTTCCAATCTTTAATGCATGTCCGTTCATGTTTGTTCCAATCCTTCGCGAGCGATAACTTTCGAACAATTTGTCGGATTTCTTCGAAATTTGGTAAATGCATTCCCTGCGACAAAACACCGTTGGTGATGCGTTTCAGCAAAATCCACCCGGAGGTGGCGCCACTAGAGTTCATTCCATTATTCCATGCTGCAAGTGATAACTTAGAAACACTTGGTCGAATTTCTTTGAAATATCTTACATATGTACCTTTCTGGGTAACATGAGAAACGTTGCGGCTCATCGGATTCTTCTCAAATTTGGCATGCATTTACCATGCCAGGGGCTGTTGCTTGGGATTGCCTTTCGCTCACTTGCACTCACAGGTGGCGCCACCTGGTGGCAACATCACAAATTCGTTTCCGGGTAATAACTTGAGAACTGACCATCGGATTCTTCTCAAATTTTGTATGAATGTACCGTGACATAAGATGTCGCTTGATAATGCATTTCACTGACTTGCGCCTAGAGGTGGCGTCACCTGGTGTCAAAATCTAAATTTGGTTTCTGGGCAATAACTTGAGGACCCTCATCGGATTCTTCTCAAATTTGGTATGCAGATGTCCCCACGATACCATGTTCCTTGGGATTGTATTTTTCCCGCTTCTGCCTACAGGTGGCGTCTCCTGGTGGAAAAATTTGTTTCCGGGCAATAATTTGGCAACTGCTCATCAGATTATTCTCAAATTTTGTATTCATATGTGACCCGCCCCAAATAACATGAACACCGGTGGGCATCTAGTACCGGCAATAACTTGAGGACCCCTCTTCAGAGTCTCAAAGTTCATATGCCGATACCATGACATGAGATGTCATTTGGGATTGTGTTTTGCCTGCTTGCACCTACAGGTGGTGACTCCTTGTGGCAAAGTCTAAATTTGGTTTCTGGGCAATAGGTTGAGGATGCCTTCATATTCTTGTCAAATTTAGTTTGCAGATAATATGCCATGAGTTGTCTCTTGGGGTTGCATTTCGGTTACATAATTTTCATGCTACATGGTAAAGAAAATATATTACAGTAGCAATCAACATTCAGTCAGCCATTCGGAGTTGATCTCAAAACCTGGGAAGGTGGAAAGACCCCTCTGCTTCTTACGCCTGTGAAGTAGCTGTTGCCATCCTCATGAATATCTTCAGAAACCGACAGCGCTTATAAATCTTGCTGCCATTTTGGCGGGGGACCTAGCATCCTCTGGCTGCTTGTTAGCTTTGAATTGATCAATATTACAAGTGTTTTAGCTGTGGTATTGCTTAGCTCTCTTAACACATGCTTAAACATACCTTTCCACTCTAGTTGAACCAATACCCAGGCAGATACGCATAAAGTAGTTGAAGGATATGTCGGAGTAGAGGTGGTATAGCAGCGCCCTCTTGCGGTATAGGTCTGAACACAACACAACTCCTAATGCATTCAACATTTTCTCTGACACCTTACCAATTCCAGTAACCTTAAAAATATAGAATCACTAAAAACAGTAAGAAATGAAGTGGAAGTGAGATCACAATAATAAAACATGTAACTTAACTGTTTTGGGCTGATCAGGTGCAATAATTGAGTTTTTCAAAAATCATATCAATGACAATGGTTATTGCATTAAAGTCTGATGTGAGAAACCAGGTAACCCCTTTACTTCACAAAAGTGGAAAATTAGCACAGATGAAGATGAAAAATGCAGGTGATTGTACGGTTTCACAATAATCAATATCAATGAGACTCTTAGATGGAATGACATGTTATATGTTAACATGACCTTTGTCTCGAAGTATGATAGACAGGTGTCCCACAATATTGCTGGCGTTTGGGGGGGGGGGGGGTTTCCTGTCCAAGTTCACCCTTCATTGTCATCAGCAGCCTGGCCCCATGTGTTCATGGAGTAATTTACAAAATTTACTTAGCTATTGGTGTCCAGTTGCTTACAAATAATGATATTACATGTATATGACAACCTTTCTGATTGGTAGATCTTTGATGAAGTCAGTGACAGCCTGTAGGGTTGGTTGGATCCTGAACTGACCATTGGGTTTGTTGTAGTCAGAACATACCTTGGCCAACATCATATTGGGGGCAATCCCTGAACACAGAAATGGGTAGAAATTTTTGGTTAGGCCGCTGATAATTAATGGTTCGTTTCCCGCCTCAGCCCTCATCTATATTTTGAGGGCAAATAACTAAAATCCACGAGGGATTTACATTTTCATGAGTAAAACTTGCTCATTTTCTTCATATTTGTATACAATTGGTTTGCAAGTTAATAATTAATAATTATCGCACTCAGCATGTGTATTTTTACAAGCAAGGTTACAAGAAACAAACAATTAATTAACAGTGGCCTTATCTTCAACCTGATGATATTACAATTTTATAGTTCTGTCATTCAATAAGGGTGGAAAGTGAACGATCCTCCTGGTTTTAGAAAGTTTGTTGATTTTGTAAATTGCATTAACAGACTACATGTAAATCAACATGTGACATTAATTGCTCAGAATGTACCACCAGCTCAAATGTTAACAAATGATATGATGTATCGAATCATATAAAGTTATCAGTTGCACCTTACCTTCTCTTATTATTCAAAGGGTTCAGTTACATTGTTTCAATGGCTACTAAATTGTACAATCACTGTAAATACATGTCCAAACCTGCACTGGCTGTCAGCAATGTTTTCTGTTCGATGCGAGATCGCATCTCTTCCACTGCCGCCTCGATGGATTTTCCAAACATTACGACCTTGTAACCTGATCGCGGCTTCCCGCACTTTGGACAGACTCCCTTGGACAGTGTACTGCACGATGTGGCACTACGAGGAGGGGTGCCTGGGATTACATCAGAATCAGTACTGTGACCTGATGTGTCCACATCTATCACATCACCAGATGTAAAGCATATATCATTAGCCTTCGACAGCAGCCATGTCCGAGCATCAGTGTTTGGATCGCATCTGCAGACGGTAAAATCAAATGGATCACATGTTCTACAGAGAAATGTTCTGTCTCCATCCACATAGTCCTGTCTCATCTGTACATGTACAGTCATGTCAAGATAAGCCTCGTCCAAGCTCATTGGACAAAAGTTTGGGTCATATTCAGAGAGAACTTCTCGCACTTGTTTACTGACTGCGGTGTATTTGTCAAAGTTTGTCTTCACCATGACAAGATCAGGACACAGTTTTTTGGCGATAAAGCCAGGCATGGCGGCCCGGACACCATAACGTCTGGCATGATAGTTAGATGTAGACTGCAATAGAAACAGAGTGTATGAGTATGATAATTGTACTGTTAAACAAATTGAAAGAAATACTATTTTTGGGAATGATAATCCTGTTATTACAAGAAGTTACAAGCAGATGAAATAGGGATGATAGTTGTGCAGTTTCTGTACAATAGACTTAAACATAATCTCAGTAAACTCAGATATACGTAATATCACGGAATATTATATCTGAATTCAGCCCTATATAAATCTCATGCGAATCTGAAACTACATTTGTTAGCCAATCAGGTGGCTAGCTTGTTGAAATCACGCCCACAGTAATTACACATGGTAGCACGTGGACTTATATATATAAACATTATCAGGAAACAGTATCCCAATATGGCATCATTTCCAGACAGATCCGTGATGATCAAAGAGTTTACTCACGCTGAAAAGTCTGGCTTTGTTAGGGGGTAGAAAATATCAAAAGATTGTGCCACGCGATATGTTAATCTCTGTGATGTAACCGTTAATCATTGTCAGAGAGAAAAGTCAGAAATGGCCGTGACTGGTTTATCATGGAATCTCACAGAATATTGGAGAACATTTCGCACGCAGTTTTCATAGCGTTACGTGACGTCTAGATGGTATTTTCCTGATTTACCATCTTGGTTGATGACATTTCATCCCTTGTTCAATCACATGATTTTTGCATTCATTCAACTACATGACAGGTGATCAATTATCCTGAAATCTAACATCACTTATGTAACATGACACTAATTTAATTGTCAACTCATGGTACATGTGCCACAGGGCATGATATCCTGTATGTAACCTGACATCAAATTAAAGCTTGCTCTATTGGCTGTGCCAGTCCAGGGATCTCCCATTCGCAATTAAATTGCTGTCGTGTTACAGGAGCGAGGTGGCAGAGTAATTGATCATCCTCTCCTGACATTTAATTGTCATGGATGTACATTGCATCATGGGATAGAAGTGGAATAAATGTCATCAGGTTTCAGGTCTATTCTCTTCTAAACTTTTCTTTTGAAACACTGAGATATATAACAGAAGAATGATGAAAAAATTCTATTCCAAGAAATTATAATTTAATATCACCGGTAAAACATGTACATGTCAGACATCATGTTTGGAACTTCCAGTAAATCATTTAATAATCCAATTACACTATTAAAATTAAATCATTTCCAATTTTGTGGACAAAATTTGATCAGTCATTCTAAAACATTTAATATGCCACTAAAGTCATTGAAATAAAGAAGAAATAATTGAATATCTGGAAGATGTCAAATCTATTAACTTCCTGTTATCAAAGATTTGACCACCCTCTGATTTCATGGTAGGATTGTAATTTAAGACAGGAAAGTAAGAATGCTGACTTTCCAATAATCTCTGTGTTACAATGTATATACGTACAAGCATGGCATTGCCTCCCACTGCCATTGGCTTATCTCGCAAGCTGGGATCATCCCTCATCTCGACAGCTGCGTAGAAGGCATCCATGTCAATGTGAACAATGTGACGAGACAGGTCACGGCCACTACGGAACTCCTCCAACAAACGGTCAGCCTAAAGAAAACAAGAAAGTCAATATGTGGAGTAAACAGTTAGAAAAGCAGGACATTTGAACATGTTGAATAAGGATCACATTATTTTCTTTCATATTGTTGCTAGAAGGAACTTTTTCACTGTAGAATTTAAATAGAATTAAGAAAACGACAAAATTGACACCCGCATTTTCACCATGTGTTCACAGCACAACTAGTCTATAGTGTCTTTCAATTTCATCATGTTGGATGCCTTCATCCGTATTTCATTCTGCATTTTTTGAAAGGTTGGAAATTCCACCTTCAACATCTTTATCATAAGAAAATAATAAGAAACAATTTATATACACAATTTATATTTCATCACACTAATACATGTACATGGTCATGTATACTATAAAATATGTATATTGCATTGGGCAGTTGTTACAGATGTATTATGGACTTCCCAACTACATAAATCACATGTGACATGTGAACCTCTTCCCCAGCATTAGACACACATGTGAGAAATGTGGCATTGCAAAAAAAATGCACCATAAAACTTGCATGGAGTGAGGTCTGATATGCAAGGCTTAAATGCAGTTCTTACTTTTGCCATGGATTTTTTTTCACCTGACAAGACCTGGAGATTTCAAATTTCATCTAAACCCCTTTTTCAGTTCCATGCCCAGTGTTTCATGGCAACCCACCGGAAACTATTTAGAGATGACTAATTCATTTCAGTTCGTTATCCTGAATGATGGGAACATAATTTTGTTTCCACTGATTCGCCTTTAATGGTACCGCCAGGCTACCGGAACTGATTGGTTCCGTGAAATCCCCCGCAGGTTAATGAAGGCAACCATTGTCATATCACCACATATGAATCATTACACAATTATGTGATTCCAATGAGGTGAATACGATATTTAATGAACCAGAGAATAACCAATATTGGGCGGCTTCTGTGAATACGGTAATTTCCCTATTAATTCACCTTCCAAACTTAATTCGAAAACGGCCGATTTTTCCGCTGTCGTGATTTTGTCCATCCTAATAAAACGAACACGGGAGCATTTTCAATATCCGTGAAACAATAAATTCGAACACTCCCGTTTTCGCCACGGAGTTCGTGTCGATGAAAGTAAAGTGAATGTGTTACTAGAATCTCGTATAGTATATCGGCGTATGCTATTATTTGTAAGCGCAGAGAAACAACAGGGAATGGTACAATATAATCAGACTGAATTACTATTACTTACAGTCTATAAGGAATAAAATTGATTCAATTAACTCCGCAGTCCTGTAATTTTATCCTAACTTGATCGCGTTTCGCCGCAGTCGGGAAAAATATATACGGTAGTCCCCGCACGTGGTCGAGTGTCTGCACACGGCCCGCTATTGAATCATTCTTCACTTTCCAGCCGTTCGTATATCAAATATCTTTCTTTAAACCAGCATTCCTTTATTTGAAAAACACGGTGAATATTTTCCGAGAAGGCAGAACTGCATGCGAATGAATTATGTTTGAACGGAACATAAAAATCACCGACAACGGTGATCGACGTGACACGGTCTAAGGAAATTTTCATGGCGCTCCTTTTCTGTTGAAGTCTTTACGGTGGTTCATTTTCCCTCATTAATTCATGCCCCCTTTAACTTTTATACGTTGGTGATTAAATAGAATACATTTTATGCTAATATATTTTCAGATGAAGCCGGCTATCGATCTGACCTGGAGTCAACAATCGCATGCCGCGGTTGTAATTTCGATATTAGTGTTGTTTAGATTTTTTTTTAGAAAAATGGAATAAATCCATCCACATATGGTTCTCAGTAGTGCACGGACAAAAGCATCATGATATTGAGCATATGGATATATTTTATAACTTTCCTCAACTAGATTCTCTGAAAGGCTGAATTAATTTCACTAAACCGTTGAGAAACGGGATTGTACATTTGGTAGATTTTTTCGCCATGATTCTTCGACCAGAATACAATCACAACTTACATAGATCGGTCTAATTTACCAGTTAATTGAGATGTCGATTTCTGTATATTCTCTGAAGTGGATCCGGTTATATTTACTGAGTGTATATTTATAAATTATAGAAAAGCTGCAGTCGGGCCAAAGGCACAGCAGCCATTGTGACTTCTCATATAAAATTTTACTTGGCGGTGTTTTAGGGTCTGAGAAATATGTAATACTGAGTTTGTGATTCAGTTGAGCTTATATAACACCAAATTCAATAACTGTGACACTGGCCATAAGGCAAAACACACCTGCTTATTTAGATAATTAGATAAACTTAAAATGAAAAAGTTTAATAAAATACACCTATTGTTTAATGAAACATAGACAGGAAATCACACAGTTGACAAACGTCAGTTTTCCCACAAGGGGACACAAACAAATTTCGCGATGTGAAGCGCCGACAACAATCATCTCTGCATGTGCTCTGTTTTGTTCAAATATAGTTATCATAAAGACTTACTCTTTCCGGTTTTGTTAAATATTTTATTGTGAATGAAAATATTTCTTATGAATACCCACGAACTTACCAAAATTCCAGCAATCAAAAATTCTTTGGAATTACACCGCGCATTTTTACACTAAGAATCAAAACATCGCTACTCGCTATTCCATTACTCTATATGCTAAACAAATTTGAGAAACATTTAAATGGCATTAGGTAAAGTTTCGGAGATGAAAACATAACAGTATTTAATTAATATTCAGAACGATATCATACTTCGACCTATACTTTTAGTAAACTGTTACAGTACCGGTACCGTAATAGATATTCTCATACTTGAAACAAACCAATCGAAACGTGTATTGCCGACTGACACTCGGTTCTCTTGTACAATCCGCCGTTAATTCTACATTAATTTCGTGTCATAGGTCCGGGATATTTATTCAAGTCCTGGATGGTGTGTGTAAAATCATGCACAATGAAGACCAAAAAGTCTATGACAGTCCGCTGATCTGTCTAAAACTTCGTGATATAATCCTACATAAATTTGCCGTTGGTTCATTTTCAGGGTTCACAACAACAACGTCGACATACCGAACGACTTGAACATGGAATACTCTAATATGTGTATAGTTTTATATATATAGAATATTCATTCAATTCCATGTCAGTTAGGTTTCATAATATAGATCATAGCTAATACTGAACAAAAGGAAGGAATACGTTCAATGTTTTGGCCTACTTTTACGATGTTATTATGGACGCGAATTTACGGACGTCAGCTCAAAAATCTGCATGATCGTGCTGAACTTGTCACTCGATAAATATGCTTGACTTCCTCGAATAAAATTAGACGCCTTTATCAGGATAGAGGAGATTTTCTGACATCATACACTGCATTTTATGGAAACTATGGTGAGATCTCAAAGTTAATACACGTTAATAAATACGATCACTACGACCACGGCGAAGCGGTCCGCCATTTTGGATTCTCCGTGAAAGTCGGCGCGACATTTAATTCGAACACTCGCGTTTTTCTAGAATTGGCTCAACAAATAATTCGAAAGTAGCCAATTTTTGGAGTGGTGAGTTTCATCACTACATCGCGAATTAATAGGGAAATTACCGTATTGGGTTTCTCTGGTCCATCAAACATCGTATTAATTGAATTGGAATCACATAATTGTTTTATAATGTGAAACAATCGCAATTTGACAATTGCAATCGTGACTTTCACATTGAGTGTACATTTTTATGGAAGTATTTTGATTATTCTGAAGATTTTCATAAAGAAATTGTTCAAAATCGATTCTGATCATGAATGTTGAACTCTGTCCTCAGCCGTACAACAGGTGATCGAGGTGATGTCAGTCACGTGATAGGCTTTGACTGTCAAATTGACAGTCACGTCAACAAAGTTATATTAACTGGTCATATTAATATAACATGTCTGACCAGTAAATATATCTTTCTGCGAGATATCAGGTGATATTCAATGGTTCAATCAAATGGAGGAATCACTGCTAATCCTATAATAAACAATGTGTCACATATGAACACACCTACGAGATACATGCGTAGGATGTTACTAATGTGAATCATATGATTCATAAATGTATGTTTGATATGCATACGATTATCCCCCCATGCTCTCATTCACGCATGTCGCATTTTTGCCTGTGTACCAGCACATCAGTGTATATATCATGAGCAGGTACATGAGGTATGTATGTCAACAACAGTTTGTACATGTACCTCTATTTGACCCAGTTCCAGTTGATTCTCAGTGATGCTTTCCAATTTCTCTTTCTGCTCAGTAATACGTCGGTTTACTTGTTCTTCTTTTTTTCGCTCATTCTCAAAAAATTTAGATCCTGAAAATGATATATCGTTTGACTATATTAAAGAAGACATAAACATTTCCCAACTATGAAAGATCTTAATAAACATCAACATCAAGTGCTGCACAAAAACACATATATACATAATACAATACAGGGTTATTTACCAAAAGGTTAGGCTGAGGATATGTACATGTACACGTGCATCACATGTAGTTTATGAACATAAAATTGCCTTGTTTGTATTTTAACACTGTTGATATTGTGATATATTTCCCTCAAATTAAACACCCAAATTCACAGTGGATATCGATTTATACGTATCAATGCCCTCCATTCCTGATTTGAAGATGTTCCAATCTCCTCCCAACCCAATCTCTGTTCAACTTAGACCATAAAATGTTACAGTCTCAGGGTAAACTGTATATATATATACAGGGATTCTAGTCAGGAGCAAAATTCTCCAATCACATGCACTTCGAATTAGTCTTGATATATCAGCCCTCCACTCCAGTTCTGTTCAGAAGAATTTATAAATAGACCCAAAATGTCAGACACTGAATGGATTTGAAATTCAAAATGTGTCATATGATTGAGTTATTGATTGGTTGTCCTATGTATAAAACGATACGCAATTTGTAAAATGGTCGAAAATCTGAAAAAATGATTTTAATAAAATGCCATTTACTGAAATCACTTAAAGGAGAAGAAAACATGTGACTAATGTATACACTGAATGAAAGATCTATCTCCCCTGTATCCAAAAATGTAAGCAAATATTTTTTGCGATTTTTTCCACTCGATTAAATCGGTGTTCAAACTGTGCATCGTTGTCCCAAGCTCTCAAGCGTCCCAACATTTTGGCTCGGGTCATCTAAGCGCATGACGTCACCCGGGCCTTGCCGCTCTCTAGCGGGGAAGGCGAAAATATAATGACATTGCATGGAGATATATTACAAACCAAGCTTTTCTTAAATTGGAATGATTGACAGGAATAGGAACCGAACATCGTGATATGACAAAAATAGTGTTGAAAGACTAATAAACTCACTTTAGTTTATTGCATCAGTCTCACTGTGCAAAAGTTGATGTGTTTGGAGTAAAATCCTGACAACCGACGTTATGCAGCCACTGTTTCAGTACATCTGGTTTCAACATTGGGAACCGATGAAATGTCACAGTCTTTGGAAGGTTTGGATTCCCAGTTCTGTTAGAACAGCCAAACGGCACACACTGCGGCATGATGCCCGTGTAATTTGCGGAATATTGGCACAGTACCACTAGCAAAATATAAACCTGCCGTCCCGAGAGCTTCTAATACAAATGTACTTTAAGGCCATTCAAAATATTATTTATGTTTACCGTAACCCGACCGACCCAAAAAAAACATAGCTGCGCAAAAATAAATTGTCCGGCATATTTTTTTTTCGTTTTCGCGAACCTGTAAAAATGTCTGTTTCAAGGGGAATAACTCCTCGCGCATCCCGTAAGGGGAGTTTACTCTCTCGCTGGTGGCGCTGCTGGTGAAGGCCATCAAAATGGCGGACACGGACGTTGAGCAGTTGAAATAACGCCTGTCTACCTATCGCCGACAAGTCATTTTTTCAAGTGACAACTAAATTAAAATGCCGCCTGTCGCCGCGACAAGTAACTGTCCTGTCCTAAAAATACTGAATTACGATCTAATACAGGCCTAATATGACTGAATGACTGAGTTGTGTTCCTGGAAACAGTTTAGTTTTATTTATATCGGACATTCTGTTCACTTCGACGTGCATCCCGCTCTCATGCATACAACACGAGAGCTGACTGTTCATGCCTGGCAACTTCAAGTCGAAAACGAAACCAGAAGAAGCTGAGCGATTCTTACATTTTATTTCGGAGAATAGGAGCTCAATAAAACTTCGTCAGTGAGTAGAAAATCGTGCTTGCCAACACGGGCAGCTAACATGAAAGTTGCGTTGCCCGTGCCGATTTTTACTTGCTCCAGACAAGCGGACAAGCGCTAACGTGTTACACTCGCGAGTTGATCGAGTGAACATGGTGAAGGCAACAACAAATGCTTTTGCTTGGTAATTTGTCAGGACAATTCAACATTTTCATTTTGGAACTTTTTTTGAGGAGGTAAAACTCAATTTCAAAATTTCCCCAAAACTGAATTTTTCGTTCAGTCAAGTTTTCAATCGGGGTTACCCACAAAAAAGTTGTTAAAATCCCCCTGTTGTTATGATCCTTAAGAAAATATCGTTCCAGCAAAATTAATCTTATAATTGAACATTCTGTTGACATTTTACACTAAACAGTCTGGTGAGAGAAATGAGCCTGCTGAGTCAACATCAGGGAGTGAGGACATTGATCTTGGCTATGCAGAGCTAGAGGAAGGAGACAAATTTGTCGCTGTCATAAACGTCTCCCGATCGAGAAAAGAAAACTTGTGTTCAAATTCTCCAATGCCTGCAAAATGGAGAGACTGATTGGAATATATGAATGATGACAGTAGGGTGAAAAAAAAGTTTCAGTATAGGAGTGACAAGCTGAAGTACCAGGGGGCAAGTAAAAAATAGTTACCTGTTAGAGTGACAAATAATTCTCAAAAAACGTTGTCGTATTAGTGTCTGTCATTGAACAGGGATTTTGTGAACGGGGGAATTAGTGATAAAAAACAAAATAAAACGTTTTTGCTCATCGAAAACGTTAAGAGATGTTCTAGCTTGTGTGTCTGATGTATCTGACAGCACAAATTTGTTTGTATCAAGGCATGTCGCCTGGACTCTTCGTGAGCATTTGAAACTGAATGCGACTCTGACGATGATCTGAACATTCACGGGCAAAAAAAAAAAAGGCAAAAAAAAAAATTTTCCCTACCTACCCACCTTTTTCTAATTGCGTTACAGTAAACACATTTTTTTTTTAGAATGGCCTAACGTACGGGGCGGAAGTGACCATGAGCCCGGCTGACGTCATGCAGCGATGCACACAATATGTTTTCAGCATTTCTGATTGGTTAAAATAGATGCAAGCCCTTGAAATGGTGGCACTTATGAATCTGTTCACAGGCTCCAGTTTTTTATGTTTCAATATGAATAGATCGGTGGTAAAAAATCGCAAAAAATATTTCCTGACATTTTTGGATAATCTTTCGTTCAGCATGTTCAGTGTATACATTAGTCACGTTTTCTTCTCCTTTAACCCTATCTGGCCTGGGGTGTACCGCAGATTCGGTCAGATTTTTCTAATTATTTATTTATTTGTTTTCTTTGTCATGTTTGTAGAAACTGCATGATAAATTTGTAAATAATAATCTGATGTGAAATAAAATTTCACACAAAAGCAGGAATTTTTAGGAAAAATGAAGAAAACATAAATTTTCTGGTACCCCACATGGTTCCCATTTTGAATTTATCCATGATCCTCTACTTAGGGGTTATGCAATTAGCTTCAAAACGACCCCGATATGATAAACTTCAAAGCGAGGTGTCAGCTCTCAAGTTTTTTGTTATTCTAGAGATAGGAGCCAAAAAACAACAGGGGGTGGGGGGACCCAGACCCAAAGTACCAGGCCAGGTAGGGTTAATTTGGACTTTTATGAATAATTCATAATATACTATTACCTTTGGAAGCTTCATAGATGATCTGACTGATCCTCTCTTTGTCCAATCCCTGCATACCAGCCTTATTATCATTCAACTTCATCCTGCTCATCCCTTTGTTCTCTTCCGCGTTCATGCTACCCAAAACCTCGGCTTTGAGCTCCTTCAGGGCACCTGCATCACTGGTCACACTGACACTCGGCTGGCCAAGCTCTGATGAATGGCCCATGACAGAGTGAATACCACGTTTACTTGGGGATATATGTGCTGCTGGGTGGTGAGAGATCAGAGGGGGTTGGGCCCATCCCGTCTCTCCCCAGTCTTCCTCAGGGTCATCACTGCAGTCGCTCTCACCAGTTTTATCCATGGCACTCATCATGTTCATCACACCATGAATTTAAGCTCCCATCTGCTGACAGACCACAAACATATAATTACTGTCTTATTATAGTAGGTTTATGAAAATATCATGACTCACTAATTAGGCTTACGATTCAACTATTATCTATCAAAATGTAACAGTCTAGATGAATACAGACATTATGTGACATTTTGTTAAAGTGATCGTAAACCCTCAAGTAAAGTTTCCATCAAATGAAAGACCATTGGAAACAGTGTCCGAAAATATTTATTTTATTTTTTTACGATTTTATTACACAGAGTAAACTGCAAATAAAGCATGGTATTCTATGGTGGTCTGTTGCACTCATATTTAGGTCCACTGTGACGTCACACTGCCTGAATACATATATTTCAAACTGTGTATGCACTTTCCAATGCTTGATTCAAGCTAAAGGTATGTATAATTTGAGTTTCAACACAGACTCACTGTTCCAATGTGCATTTTCCACCAAATGGGGAAATTAAATGCAACATTCAAATTGACTTGACACTCATGAGTACCATCTCCCAGATTTTGGTGAAACATGGCACATTAGAACAGTGAGTGTGTGTTGAAACTCAAAGTATACACACCTTTAGCTTGAATCAAGCATTGGAAAGTGCATACACAGTTTGAAATATATGTATTAAGGCAGTGTGATGTCACTGGACCTAAATATGAGTGCAACAGACCACCATAGAATACCATGCTTTATTGCAGTTTACTCTGTGTAATAAAATCGTAAAAAAATAAAATAAATATTTTCAGACACTGTTTCCAATGGTCTTTCATTTGATGGAAACTTTACTTGAGGGTTTACGATCACTTTAATGAACGAAGGGTTAACATTTGAACAACTTGGCCAGACATGCCTGTCTCGTCTGACAATAGGCCTACCATCTGACCATGGGATGGGACACTGATGGTTCCCAAACTGGACAATCAATGCCAGGCATGGAAGAAAGCAGGAACTAACAAACATGTACCGGTTAGGTACATCTAATTCCAGGCCTTGCTTTTCGTTGAAATCTATGGGAATCCAAACAGATTCTCAAAATCCAACTTGATGGGAATCTAAAGCAGTCATTTCTAAACAGATTCGAAGAAATTTACGGGAATCTGTTGGATTCCTGCGAATTATTTTGTGGGAGTGCCGACGGGAATCAGATTCCCGGATTCCCGTGGAAAAGCAAGCCCTGAATTTATGTTTGGTTAGAAATGACTGAGATTCAGACTGATGCTAAGCGATTGGATATATATACATATTTTTGTATGAACAGGTGCAGCACTTTATCTCTGGCATTAATCTCGGCATTCAGAAATTCCATGTGTGAGAAAATGTGTTCCGTCTTATGTTGCCCAATCTTTGCAAATCAAATAGGCATGTTTCAGAATTCGGGGACGATTAAGAATCTGCAATCTTTCGACTTCCGAGCGCGACAACGCGTCCAAATTCCACAATATCCCGAACTGAAAAAATTATATGAAAATATCATCTTTTTTCTTTCAAAACCTCCTTCATGTCTAGATTGACAAGTGGAAGAATTTTTATGACCGTATTCCATGCCAAAGCAAAAAAATCGCCAAAAAGACTGATACGGTGTGAACATGATGAATGAGCTGCGGCCTATGGCGCTGTGATTGTCAATGGTCCTATTTTCAACATATTTGGAAGACCAGCGGTACAACACAAACCACCAATGGCACCGTGTTTGGTGACATTTTGTTGAAAACTCGAAAATTAAAGTACACATAATTCTCGCCCAATTCTCGTGAAATATCCATTTGTCGGACGAGATAGGATTGCTGAAAAACTCTTGATGACAGCGAAAATTTTACCCGCCCAATTTCTGCTCGCTACAACAATCATACTCGTCACAACGATCAACGGGTCCTACTAAAACGGAATGAAAACGGAGTCGAACAAAATTGGTTTGTCTGCGGAATTTGACTTCTGTCCGTCTGTATCTACGGTTGAGCCAATAAACTTGATCTGTTATTAGTAAATCACCAAGAACTGTTGGGGTTTTTTCTTGCGAATTGTGATTCTGCGAGAAGAATGTACATAATTATATTTGATCAAGGCTGGATAGTGTATGCACCGTAGCTTGCTCAACGGAGTCGAATATAACTGCGAATAGTTATTCGCCTTTTAATAATGCGAACTATGAACATTTTCAACGATATTATAAAAGAGAACAATTCTCTCGATATTTTTTAGATCTACAGTATCTGCTTTATTTGAATCTCATTTTAATCGAATTCTACTCTGGCAGATTTATAATTGGCATGCTCTGATTTCTGTTATTACGTTCAGGGGCCTTCAGGTTGAGCATACTTGTAATCTTGGGAATCCGGGTCATCTCCCAGATTTCCCCCATGGATATTTACTCCAGTGGACATTCCCCCCCCATCCTATATTTTTAACATAGATATACTGGTAATATGTTACATGTATGTGCTGTCGGAGCCTGAAATGAGACTTATGTCCGTACACGGGTCATCCTTGGAGATATAAATAAATAAATACCGTACATCAAGTAGGCTTTCAAAAACTAGTATGGAATTTATAAACAAAATTAAATTATCATCGGTTCAGACGTCCAGATTGCTGGCAATTACAGGGGGAAAAAAACAAAAAAAGAAACAGTAGCAGTAAAAGGGAATCAAAGTCAGGTTTACTTGAATCAGAGGGGGTTTATTAGTCCCATATTTGTGATCATTTAAGGGAGGAAAGGTGGTGTTCGCTTTACATAAGGAATCTTCCTCAAGCTGTTCGGTTTGTAAGCCAAACTTTCACTTTTATCAAAATGATATGAAATGGACCATTTTGTACAGCCTATACATGCTGAATTACAAGACACGAAATAATGAAGGGCTGCAGATGCACGAAAACGGATTTATGGCGCACCATAGGTTCATTGGCTTATTTTCGTATTTTTATGCACTTTTCGGTGCAGATTTTCTTTTTGTTACAAAAATAGGACACCTTTATCCAAAACCAATTTGAGCAACAAATAATTCTGAAATATTCAGTCTAAATAAGCTGTGTGTATCAAAAATGCATTGAAGACGATTCCCTATATCTAAAGCTAACACCACCTTTGTGATCTTACAACAAAAGTTCCACGGATCGGTTGTCGATGGACCATGAAGAATGGCGTGACCGCAATATAGAAGGTTTTTGTGGATACATCTCTATATAGGATGTGTATGCACATTTTTATCTAGAGCATAAAACTTCGACTTTTGTAAAATGTGGATCCACATTGTATCCACATTTATATAATTTCCATACTTATTTAATCTGTGAGAAAATAAATCTACTAAAAGTACATCCAGACAAGAAAATCTTCAGACGTCGCAATCTCCGACAAGTTCAGAAAATTCGCTATTCTCCTACTCCACGATCATTTTTCTAACAACTCTTGACTGTAAAACAAGATACTGTCATACTCATAGTGTTATTTTAAATGCTAAATAATCACGGTTTTACAGAAATGCCTTTAAATTCATATGGATTGGAAAGAAAAACTATAAATCTAGAAAACGAGCCGATCTTATTTAGTTTCATTGAATTCGTATGTCGTGTAAAAAGTTTACTGATTGGTTGAATAACGTGTGGGCGGAGCCAATATGTACTGTTCAGCCAATCAAATTCACGATTACTTGTACTCTGGGAAATTCAGACTTGGGATGAAAGTTCAGCGTTGACGGGATCGAAATATCGTATCTCTTTCTCATCCATACCAGCAAAAGGAAAACACCCCAGGTTTTTATTCTGTGTACCCATAATCAGATATGTAAAAGAGTTTTGTGCAAAAGTGCCAGTCGTTCCTATTCCGTTTTGTTGAAGAAGATCGACGGAGAAGACACGTCAGACACTTGAAAAAATAACGAAATCTGTCCCAAAAACTTTCGCCAAAATTTCTGCCAGAGTTTTGTCGCAATTTTATTCAGTTCTCATGCTGATAATTGATCAAGTACATCACCAAAAAATCATGTGTATCCACAATTTGGAATTTCTTGTTTTCGGTGATTTTAAAATGTGGATACGCATACATAATTATCACGTTCAATGCACAAGCTACCGTGCATTGCACATGTGTATATGACTGTCAGACAGAAGTACGGTATTTTTTATGAATGCTGTAAGGGGCATCAAATGAGAACAGTCTCCGGGCAGGAGATCAAAACTACACATGTGCAGAAGAAAAAAGAACTGAAGAGTGATACTAATGTAGGGTTTACCCTTGGTAAACCCGACAAAAACCACGCTTCTTGACATTCAAGTAGAGTTATCTCCCCTGAAATTAGGCAAATTCCATACGGTAAACCTGCTTGGTTTTTTCCTGGCTTTCTCTTCGTCATAATCTTGGCCGCTTAGTTCCGGCATTTCTGGTCGTGACTGGAAATGTCCTTTGAATTCTCTGCATTATGTATATCTTTACATTTCAGGACAAGTTGGAGTTTGTCTGGACATTTTCATGAGGTCATTAATTCGGGAGCAAACAAATCTCGGCACCAAAGTGTGTGTAGAGTCCGCGACACTATCTACAACACTCTGCCCAGATAACAGCAAGTCGGTGAAATCCACAAGAAAGACGGATTGTACATGAACCATGCATGAAATTTTTCTTGTGGAACAAACAATAGATCGTGTATATTTTATCGATTTGGCTGATTGACTTTCGCTTTTTTGATAAACAACACCTTTAATACTCCCCAGTAATGGGATATAATATCTCTGCATTGCAATTTCCTGATTCTAAGCCACTCCAAGCCCTTAGAAAAATAGTTCTCTAAACCATTGGAGAGAGCCTGTACCTGAATTCCGAGAGCTTAGAGAAAGCCCGGATTGACTTCAAGTACCCGATACAGTTAGGCATAGTCTGATAGCATGGATATTTCATTCATGTCCAAGCTTTTCTCGTTCCAATACCGGAACGCTTTACTAAGCTCTCGGCGCCTGATAAAATCCATGCAAAAATCCATGCAATATGCTAGCATTCTAAGCTAATCTTACATCGCCAATGCATAGATTATGCATGCATATGCATATTTTCGTCCGGTCACCGTCCAACATGGGTGTACGATCTGCGAGGAGACGTCTCAGACGTATTACGGCGCCATGAACGCGCACTCCACTGACCAGCGGCAAAGAAGGAATACGGGGACTGCGGACGACGTTTCAAACGCCGAAGTGAGTTGCAACGGCACCAACGCGTAATACAAGCACGCTTGAGGGTTGGAGTGCCCTTAGAGGCCAGCGTCGAGGAGCCCACCCGCGCATCCTCCACCCAGTATAAATGTACGTTGTTCTGGGAGACATTGATTCGCGTGGACAATTTATACCGTCATCAACGGTTACTCTATGAGACACTCAGGCATCCGTGTGTGGATCTTCAAACTTCGCAGTCAGATGAGCCGCCATCAACGTGTCCTCTATGGACGAAATCCTGTTATATGCCACAGGCACGTTTTAGGGTGGAGGAGTCCGTAGACGTCAGCATCGAGACAGAGGGACTCAGTGGGATGATGATTCTACCCATCATCCGATAACCGCACCGTCTGAGATGCATTCATCTTGCATGAACGGACCATCATCGTGTCAGCCATGACAACCTACGCTAGCGATGAGAGCCATGTGCGCCTCGTGGATAATCCGTGGACGTACCCGCGAAGCCTTGTCCGATGATCATCCAGAGAGTAAGATGTACCCCCGACACTGGGCAACCATCCGACGGTGGTTCCATCGCCATCGCCGTATTCAAGATCTGTAAAATTTCCGCCTGGTCGACCTCGCCCGTCTAGGCGTCTATGTTGATGCGATGTCCGCGATCAAGCCACTTTCGACTAAATCTAGAATTCGGCTACCTTTTACGCCACAAACAAACAGATCAACTGCAGACGGTTGTGGTCCAGATCGACACTATGGATCCGTTGGAGTGGTCCAGAATTAACGTCCCAATTAAACGCATCATTAACAAGTGGTGGAAAATGATGCCGATTAACTGACCAGAAGTCATATGACTCCACAGACAATATGACTCCACCATAATATGATCTGGGCCAAATCGTAAAAACCGTCCAAACGAGGGAGTATTTATTGAATGCAAGTTCGTATTCAGACCGACTAAGCGCTTCAGGCTTGACGATGTGTACAAGTCACGAAAATACCATCACTGATTTGTACAGACGGCAAGCTTGGGGGATGAAACGTCCACCAGCAGAATCTGGTCCATGGACCAACACCGAATGTTCCATGAAGTTGGTGATTAATGTCACGTTTTTCATCAGCAATCTGACAAACCACTACATCCTTTGATGGCGATGGTTAAAGGGACATCTAATTCAATAAGGTCTGCTCAAATGGGACCAGAATGATCAGACACAAAGTCAATGGACTTACTCAGGACACCTCCCCAGTTTGGGTATGATGTTACATTGGGGATAACAAACTGGTTGACATGCAATTCTTTTTGCCATTAGACTAGCCAATCGGAAAAGTGCTGTTTTTGGCACGGGACATAGCCGTAGGCCTATACGCATAATTGGTGTATGTGTGAAGGATGATGAAAGAGTATAAGATTGGTCGAGTCCGTGCATAGTTAGCCGTCTCCATTTCGCAAGACATGGAGGCTCTGAAATAAACACACAGCCGTTTCTAGCAGGACGGCGCGGGTGTCATCGCCACAGCTACAGGCTGTGCATGCGCATGCGCACCACGACGACACAACCACACCTTGGTCATGGGGTGCAAACTACATCCCATACACAAGCTCATCGGAATGGGCATGGTTCTAGTAAAGCTCATGTTGGGTAGCATACCATTGGAGTAGTAGAGAAAGAACATGTTGCATCCCAGGCATGCGCAAAAAAGGTAGTGATTAGGGGCAACAGCTGAAGGCCCTTCTATAAATAACCCAGACGACACAATCGTCCACGTTGAGCCATAAGTACTACAACACCCACGTGAACTAATTTAAACTTGGTACCCATCGACGGGAAGAAGACATTATAGGAGAAGTTTTACGCCAAGCCGAGGTCCAAGCCAAGACGCAATCCTACAATCCGGAATCACAATGCAGCTCTATGCGAAAGAGAAAGAGATAGCATTTAATGTGTGACCTTATAACGATTTTACAACGTATATCATATGGATTAAGAATACTGATCAGCGATATAGATTTGATAGTTTTGGAACATCATGATGTCTTGCTGGCATCATTGAAAACTGTTGACCGCTTCTGTCTTGCAGGAAATTAGCCTAGGGTTATGCATACTATGATTTATCCTTTTAATTTGGTGCTAATATTATTATATGATTTAGGTGTTTAGATTATGAACGCGGAAATTCTGTAATGGACGACCGCTGAATATTGAATGACGGACTAGACGCTTGTATTCTGTTGTAAAAGAAACAGATACTACTCAAAGATGATACCAACACAACTACTCGGGTCCAGAACCTGCTAACCCGGCATGAGGCTTTTCATGTCTTTATGGAAAGGCTGATGGAGATGGGAAATAATACACTGGTCTCTCTCCTCCCGCCTCCAGCACAATTGTTTTCGAAGTGAACCCCATAGCCCAGAGCATATGATTAGCAACATGGCATTGACGCCCGTTAACGCTCGGCGTCCGTCTTAACACTCGGCAACGCCCACTGGCACCCATCTATGAAAGCAGCCATAATCGAAAGACGTGCACAGTCGACGTCTAACCGACAAATGGCACCAGACACAAGGATATGATACGGCACCAGAAAACTTTTAATAATAAGGCCAAGGAGCCAGAATTGGATGAGCCCACTGAGGCAGATATTGATTCCGAGACTGCTGACACGATGATAGGCGATAACACTGACCGAGCTATCTTGAAAACTAAGCGTCACTTGGGAGAGGATATGGGCTTACTACCCATAGTGGCTCTAAAAAATGCAGCCAAACTGACGAACAATGCCAGTGACGAACATCCCACACCGAATCCTACCTCAAATCCATTTCTGTACTACTTCCCGACTACACAGCTCAACCCTTCCAGACTTAGTTATGGTGTTCTATTTGGGCCAAGTTTGCGTCGCGTGGCGACTTTTGGAAACTCGCCACCCGCCACGCGCCGTGGACACTCCGGCGCGCGGCGACTGGCGACTTTCTGCTATCTCTTAACCTGCAAAAACTCGCCAGTCGCCACGCGCCGTAAAACACGGCGAGTTTCGCTCTATCTCTTAACCTGCAAAAACTCGCCGCGCGCCACTCGCCGGACGAACCACGGCGCGCGGCGACTGGCGACTTTTGATTTTAGAGAAACTCGCCACTCGCCACGCGCCGTGGACCTCTCCGGCGCGCGGCGACTGGCGACTTTGTGCTATCTCTTAACCTGCAAAAACTCGCCACTCGCCACCCGCCGTAAAACCCGGCGAGTTTCGCTCTATCTCTTAACCTGGAAAAACTCGCCACGCGCCACTCGCCGGATGAACCACGGCGCGCGGCGACTGGCGACTTTTGACTTCTGGAATTCTCAGGACTTTTTCTCAAGTGCGCATGTCTGGGGAGCATCAATTATAGGAATATTTTGTTCGAAACATGCTGTCATTTAATTTAATTTTAAATCTCTTCCTCGTGCATAAATATACATAATTTCTAATGAATGAACTCTCCAGCTACATCTGATGCTATGTGACTAATTTTGAAGATGTAAGCTATCCGTAATAATTAATATAGTTGTTTTTTGAGACAAGTTTCTTTTTAATGCAATACGCATATAGGGCAATTTAATTTTGTCAAATGTGCAATTATTTCTTTATTAAAATACTCGTTATCCGTTTCTGTGCAGAACGTGCATACTCTCGTTATTATCTGCTGGTATATTTTAAAAAGTTGACACCAAGACAACATTTCAATCGTTTTTTTAATCTTTTTTTTTTTATATAAGTGCCTATATATATTTATAAAACAGCATATCGTTTTCAATTCAGAATGAATCGCTTTGAAATTGTTCTTTATTTAAGATACAATAAAGCACTCGACGCGGAAATTTTGTTTTACAAGATAAAAGCGTCAACTAATATACAGTATGAAATGTTAAGAAAGCGAATAGAGCGTCATCGTCATGTTGATTAAAAAAGTAAGAAAAAATGCTAACATTTTCTATGGATGATTGAATTTCTCTCTTCGTAAGTTTTATGTGAAAAACGAGCGATATATTTGTATAAGATATCCTTTATTGCTGTTTTAATCCATAGAGCGGCTCTTTGTTGGGTTGATATTTCCTGTATCACAAACCCTACAAACTATCAAGACCCTATTTTTAAAGATAAAAAGACGAATTTCTTTCAACAGTTTCCATATTTTTTTTGACTTCCTCAAATTCTATGAGATCGCGACTGTGATTTATGATATTGCAACTGCATAATTGATGCTCCCCGGGCATGCGCACTTGAGAAAAAGTCCTGATAATTCCAGAAGTCAAAAGTCGCCAGTCGCCGCGCGCCGTGGTTTGTCCGGCGTGTGGCGCGCGGCGAGTTTTTCCAGGTTAAGACATTGAGCGAAACTCGCCGTGTTCTACGGCGCGTGGCGACTGGCGAGTTTTTGCAGGTTAAGAGATAGCAGAAAGTCGCCAGTCGCCGCGCGCCGGAGAGGTCCACGGCGCGTGGCGAGTGGCGAGTTTCTAAAAGTCGCCACGCGACGCAAACTTGGCCCAAATAGAACACCATACTTAGTTGACGCAACGTGAGTTTCAAAAGGAAACAAGCTTCATTTGGACCACAGCTCGCTAAATTTCCCAAAACAGTCTGTCCTTTACATAGTACTGGTCAACTACGCATGCGCATAATAATGACTCAGTTCGACTTCACCATCTCAGGCTTACTCTATCCAACAAGATCTCAATACGACACATTTGGACAACATATGGCCCACATCTCTCCACAAGCTTCCACAACAGACTTGTCTGCCGACCGCGCATGCACACGATTACGTCACCGGCTAGGATCACACAACGGTCCTAAAATCACATCAGTCTTGTTCTACAATGTTAGTCCGATCGATGGAATTCACACATCCCACGATATGCTTCACGATAAATGCTGGTGTTTCAGATTTTGGCTGGCTGCTTTCCGCATTTTTTGTCGAGAGCGAATATTACATATCCTCGCGAGCGACTACAAATCTTTCTTGAGGTTGTCTCCATTTGCGTTTTGATGAAGCCACGGCTCGTAGACTGCCACTTTCTGTCTTGAATTTGCGGAGAGAAACTGAAATCTCGATACTCGGGTCGGACTGACCACATATCGATACTCATAAAGGTTACCGTATGTTTATACCTTCGTGAAGTTGGTCTGCAGTTCGCGGTTAGCAGTTCGCTATTCGAAGGGGAGCAGTGGGATTATCTGTATTGGATCAGTTGTATGTAGTTTTAACTAGTTTTTAACCCCATCCGATGTAATGACAGTCGGGTCCATTGAGTGTAGTATATCTCATCAACTCGACCTACACACACATTGATTGCTATTGGGTACCACCCCGTCGTGTAGTTTAGTATGCGAGCTCCGAATACGTTTATATTCAAACCACACCTTCCTCCACCTCCAACACACGTACGCACCATCCAAAGTCCGAGGTCGAGGCCGACATTCACATGGCTTGACATGCACCCGTCAGTTCTCTCCGTGTGCGTATGGTTGGAACAACCGCGAGGGAAATCCCTTGGTCCACCATTTCCAGTTGTGAATCCGAAAAACGCGATTCTCCGATCACACAGATTAGACACATAGTTATAACATGGTGAAGGAGTAGACATTTGGGTTTCTTTTTATTGCTTATATTGAGGGATATTATCCAAATTGAGTCAGTTGTATGTACATCCTGCATCTCCTCATGGTTGTCCCGACTGCGCCCGATATGTGTAATTTCGAAACCGTTCTTTAGTTTGCTTGGACGAGACCAGACTTGCTCAGCGGACGTCCCGTGACCGGAAGTCAGGTGACAGGTAGTTGCGCAACCGAAAGAGCATTGAACGTCGACTACGCATGAGCAATCGCTCATACGACTTGCGCATACGTAGCCACGTTTAAATGCTCTTTCTCTACTACTGCCAATCTTAGCTGTCATTCCTGTGAATAGTGTCCATAGTTTATGTAGAATTTCTTGTTGAATATTAATCGTTCCTCTTGTTCTTATAATTATCGAGGAACTAATGGAAGACTGTTCCGTCAAATGTTCCTTCACGTTAAATAAGTTGGTTGGTTGTTTGAAGTTTAACGTTGCACCTATCCTTATTGGCCATACGGTGACGATGACCCAAACAAACATACCCTAGCAAAACCCTAATCCTAACAAAAACTACCAAAAAAAATTGAATTTCGAATTTTGAAAATTAGGCGCTACAGACACTGGTGATCACAATGGATCGTCAGAGAGCCTGATTTGTTTGGCACTTTAATCTACCTCCTGTGCCAGACAAACATGGTATGGTAAACCATGCTGCCCTAAGCTGGAGGGCTCACGTTAAATAAAGTATCAGTTATATTACTAATATATTATTATTACAACTTATTGTCTCCCCGTCTGTACGAGCAGGTGGGCCTGCAAGTTTGCCGCTTAGATACTGCGCGCTTTAATCTCCATTCAAGTGTTTCGCAAACTAAATCCTTGGTGGTAGAGGGTACATGACAGGGTTCCTTCTGGACACGATCCCACAAGAACATGAGCCTTTCGGACATTAGCCCATCCGCGCTTATTCTAATTCTGTACAGCCACTGCGGCCAGTAGTATATAAAGGGCACATCTGGCAATATAGAGGGTGAGGGTGATGACGTCATGTGGATCACGTGATGCTGACGTCTTGTGACTTCCGGTCAAAAGTCACTTTCGGGTCAAAGGTCACTTCCGGGCCAAAGGTCACTTCCGTGTCAAAGGTCACTTCGGGTCGCGTGACGGCCCAGCAAGAGTTATCTGCCCCTGAATAAGACCAAATATACAGATATTTCAATGTTAAGCTCAGTGGGCAAGCCACTCATGGACATTTACGATATGGAGTGTGACACCTTAAATTTTCTGTCTCACACAGTAGAAGATCCGGGAGGGATCTCGAGGCCATGGGTTGATTTCGCTGAAATGTTTTGACTTAGGACGATACGTGGTCCGAATGGGTCGTATGGGGTGTCCTATTGAATCACTCGTGAAGTAGCGTCCGACTGGACTGGTGTGGAGTGGATGTGGGCTATGGTGTGCATGTGCAAGCAGGGATTTATGGGAAAGGGGCATTGGAAAAGATCCGGAAACACAGACTTCAGCCCTAAAATATGGGAAACCCATATCAACTCGGTCTAGATGGACTAATATTGGTTCCCCGCCGATCGTGGCCTGTCGAGAGGTGCAGGGTGGGAGAGTGGGTGCCGAAGTTAAGCAACGTTGAGCTCGGTCAATATTTGGATGGGCGATCGCGTGCTGTACTGGTTGAGGTAATCAGTGTCCAGGATAATAGGAACTGTGTTCTGGCACAAGTAGGCACCGTCGTGATATGAATGAAAAAATGTTGAAAACGACTCACTCACTCACTCCTGCATGTAAAAATAATTCCCGGAAATAAAAAGCGGAAAACGGACTTTACACCTGGTGAGTCGTAGAAATGGGAATGTTGTTGGTGTTGAGATAGTGTAGTCTCTCAATTTCGAAACAAACCAAGGGAAGTGATGCAGTTGCTCTTTAGTAGTAGAGAAAGCAGGAACCCAGTATATTTGCCCCATGATTTTTGTGGAGAGTTTTACATTAACGCTTTAACGCCCTATCTTAACTCCTTAACGCCCTATCTTAACGCCTTATCCTAACGCCTTAACGCCATAACATAAGAGTTTTTTAAATTCTGTGAGAGATTGTACCATGCCATTATATAATACTAATGCATCGACAAGGTGTATGTATCAATCCATTCATACCACGGAATAGTACATGTATAGACTTGATGGTCCCCGATGACGTCGGGTCAACGCTCTATAAGTCAGGGTGAATTTTTCAGAGAATTTTCTGGAAAAAATCCTGTTCTATTTATAGATCATGCCGAGTAGAGCCAGACTGGGGGTAGAGCAGAGAAAGGGCGCTTTTGGAGGTGCCGACTATACCCAGACACTTCAAGGTTATTTTCATAGCAATACATCGCATCGATGGCTTCTCCTATCCAATCAAAATCCGCCATTTGATGTTGCATATTTTCCCTGTCTACGCATGCGCGCCATAGCCTTATTTTCACTACACACCCATCCAGTCGGATGCTCCCCCACGAGTGCTACACATTGACGCCTCACACGACCCATTCGGCCCAATATTGGTCCACCTCGACCCCAAAGCGATCACTTCAGGCCTGCCTATAAACCGACTGTGGATGCGCAGTCAGAATTTTCAGTGAAAGTCAGCCCATGGCCTCGATACCCTTCACATCGTCTTCTACTGTGTGAGCTCGGGCTTAACAATAAAATATCTGTATCTTTGGTCATATTTAGGGGCAGATAACTCTTGCTAAACCGGAAGCCACGTGCCCGGAAGTGACCTCAGCTCCACGTGATCCACATGACGTCATCACCACAACCCTCAATAATACCAGATTTTCCCTTTATATACTACTGCGACCGCCCGAATACGGTGGATAAGAAAACAACAACACATTTCTAAGCTGTGTGGACTTTCAGGTCTTTAGCAATAGCATCATTTTAGTATTTCCATGGAATATATATTTTAATTATATAGTTCTAAAATAAATCCATAAGTATTTGCTCATATAGTTTATATATACCATGTCTTGAGATGTCTTGAGACATGTCTTAAGACGTCTCAAGACATGGTGATGTCTGGGTATGACTGCTACCACGTTGTAGGCATATCTATATTTTTGTGCTAAATATTAATATAAAAAAAATATCAATAAAAAATAAATAAAAATGATATCGAATAAAGTTGTTCATTATTCCCTTTTCAAAAATTGTGCATGGTTCCCCATATAAACAACAAAGTTGGCCTATGTCCAGAAATGTACGGTGGCTTGTTAGGGCCATGCACTGATCTTTCCATTTTTCTGCCTTTCTCTAATTTTCAAGATTTCACTTTCGCATTTTCTCTCTTTTCTTGTCATCCTCTAATATTCATTTTCGATTTTTCAAAATTTATTTCTGATTTTTTTTATTCATTTTCAAGAAACTGGAACAATTTCCATATGAAAACGCTGGAAATTCATTCTCAAGAGACAAGAACAATTCAAACGACCACATGAAAACACTGGAAATTAGCGAAAACCACAAAAAATTGCGTGCAACATCAAAAATAGCATAAAACACATAATATCCACCGCGGTGAAAATAATTTCCACCACGGTGGATATTATTTCCACCGCAGTGGATATTATTTTCACCACGGTGTATTATTTCCACCGCGGTGGATATTATTTTCACCGCGGTGGATATTATTTCCACCCCGGTGGATATTATTTCCACCGCGATGGATATTACTTCCACCGCGGTGGAAATTATTTTCACCGCGGTGGATATTATTTTCACTGTGGTGGAAATTATTTTCAGCGCGGTGGATATTATTTTCTGTGTTTTATGCTATTTTGGATGTTTCAAGCAATTTTCGAGGTTTTCGCTAATTTCCAGTGTTTTCATGTGGTCATTTGAATTGTTCTTGTCTCTTGAAAATGAATTTCCAGCGTTTTCGTATGGAAATGGTTGCAGTTTCTTGAAAATGAATTAAAAAAATCAGAGATAAATTTTGAAAAATCGAAAATGAATCCAAGAGGATGACAAGAAGAGATCATGCGAAAGTGAAATCTTGAAAACCGCGGTGAAAATAATATCCACCGCGGTGAAAATAATTTCTGTGTTCTTTGCTTTTTCTGATGTTTCACAACACAATTTTCGAGGTTTTCGCTAATTTCCAGTGTTTTCATGTGGTCGTTTGAATTGTTCTTGTCCCTTGAAAATGAATTTCCAGCGTTTTCGTATGGAAATGGTTGCAGTTTCTTGAAAACGAATAAAAAAAAAAAAAAAAAATCAGAGATAAATTTTGAAAAAGGATGACAAGAAAAGAGAGAAAATGCGAAAGTGAAATCTTGAAAATTAGAGAAAGGCAGAAAATTAGAAAGATCAATGCATGACCCTAACAAGCCACCGTAGAAATGGAATGAGCCTGAGTGGGATTATGTCCGAGTGGGCTAATGTCCGAACGACTCGTGTTCAAGTGGGCTCGTATCCAAAATGAACACTGTCTGCGCACCAGTGGGAGAAAAAGCTGAGGAAGTAACTCGATTAAGCAGTTCTTTATCTCTTACAGCCGAGAACTAATCACCGAAAAAGCATGAAGTGCGGGTTTTGGCTTCCCATCGCAAATTTGATGGGAATGGGGAGATAACTCGCACTATCCGGTCAGTATGCTAGGTGGCGACACTGGAGCGGAGCTATGACAGCTGGGGAAGCGTTTTCCAACATCATTCCAAAACAAAGTTTGTTACGTAAGTTGATATGAACCTGAAAACCAAAAATGGTCATTTAGCCATTTGATCACATCCAAAACCATACTTAAACGTGCACTGTTGTCCTTTAATGCTATGCAATAACTGCGACACACACGGCTTACTGTGTGTTGCTGCGACACATGCTTGCAACAACAACAGCAACAACAACATCATCCACCATTAATTTTCAACCTTCAACATGATCCGTCTCATATCCGCTCAATACGAATGAACCAAAACATTTCTACTGTGTCAAATTCGCAGCCCGAAAGCAGGGGTCGATCCCAGTTGATTCTCAATAAGTAAATTGAAAGGGTTGAAGAGTAAGATTCCCTGAATAACTAAAACCAGGCACTCAATAATTTAAAGCAGACACTGATTTTTGAAAACACGAGGGGACTAACAGACATAGGCATAGCATCACCTGACATTTATTGGACGTTGACAGTTATAGGACACTTGAAAGAAAAAAGACTTTTATTTGAAGATTTCTTCAAATTTAGGCCATGTTGTGAAAAAATTATTATACAGTGCCATTGACAATGTCAATTTTTTTTGTTTACTCACAAATTTTATCCATGCGTAGTTCACACATGTGCGAGCATCGAAATAACGCCTGTCTACCTGTCGCCTTTTTTTCAAGTGTCTACTAAATTAAATGCCACCTGTCGCTGTGACGAGTAAATATTCTGCCCTAAAAATACTGCATTGCGATCTAATATACAGGCCCAACCTTAGGTGAAGGAAAGTAATTAGATGAAAAAGAGTAAATTTTGTCTAAAACAGAACACAAAACTAGGCAATACACAATCGCAATACAGATTTCTCTTAACAAAACTAGGCCATTATATTTCAATACCAAGATGGTATATTGGTAAGTGCACGTGTGGCAGATAAAATTGGCTAGAGACAGACTAGAGACATGTAATCCCATAATTAATTATAGTTGTTTGTTTGGGGTAATAGATCCTGGTCAGTGAGATTGGGTCGGTCGGTCGGAAAAAGTTTTTATTTAAAAAAAAAAACTTTATTGCTGAAAAATCAAGTCAGTTTAGTTCTAACTAGCAAAAATTTATAAATCAATTATTCCTCATAGTTATTGAATAAAGGGTACTGCTTTTTGGTATGACTGCTAAATATATATATACCCCAAAATATATATTTAGCAGAAATTTATCTCCAAATATCATGACAAGAATGCCGCAAGAACGAAAGAGAAGCATAACTTTTCGTTGATGGTGTTAAACTCCCATCAGATTGACATGCCGCCGAATCTACCTTGTCGTCTTCGCGTAGACAGCCACCTCTCTTCCCTCAATATTTCTGGGGATTACAGCCAATAGGTATGACTTCTCTCCACATAACTTGGTATCCGATCGACAACGAATGATGAATAATATATTCACAAAAAAACATGATCGAATATCACATGTTAATCACTTCAACCGGCCACTGCCATTTACCGTGTTTGACATGTGGTCTGGTGTCGGGAACCCTTGTGTGACTTGCTATGTTCAACATTTCGAGGGCTCCCGTATGCCCCGGAGTCTCGGAGATCAGCGAGACTGTTCCCGCGAGTTTTCCGAACTGTCAACATTTGATTTTCTTCGACAGATTGAGTGGAAGAATTTTTTTTTGAAAAAAATCATTTTTTCAAAAGTTTGAGTCGTGGAGGATATTGTTGGGTCGGTCGGGTTAGCCCAAACAAACACCTTTTTAATTTAACAGTTCGTGGCTTGTAAAAACCTAAATTATGAAATGCCCTCCTTTCTTCAGCACAAACGTATGACTGTCTAGTATTATCTCCAGCAGAGATCAATTACAGGGTGTCCAGTTTTCGCCATCATTCGCTGTGTGTCCGGAAATGGAGTAAACAACGGCTAATCGACACAAAAGTTATGGATAATTGAAACATGTGAAATAGATGTAAAAACAGGTGCATATTACCGACAATTCCATACTTTCAAGACAGAAAGCAATTTTTTCCAAAGATGCCCCATGTATTGCAAAAATTTAGATTTGGTCTGTGTATTGCAAAATTCGGGGACAAATTACAAAAATCGGCGGATGACACTGTATCACCTAATTACTTTCCTCCACCTTACTGAATTGTGTTTCTTGAAACATTTCTTGACTTGTTTTTTATTTACATCGCTCTGTTCACTTCATCCCACCTCCCATACAACACGAGAGCTCGGGTACATCAAATAGCTCAGCCCCACCCTCTATCTCCTAAACTAAGCTTCGCCCGACCCAATACCATCATATATTCCAGGAACTTACATCATCCTACACTTATTCAACGCATCCACTACCCCCAGGAGCATGTTCTCACCCCCGGGTACTGTGCCCCATACTCTATCTCCTAAACTAAGCCTCGCCCAACCCCATATCCTCCTACATTCCAGGAGTTTACATCATGCAACAGTTACTCAATGCATTGCCCAACCCCATACCCTCGTATTTCAATTTGTAATTTTATATCTCTTCTGTGTGATACTAACCTACTAATAGGTATGAGATGCAGTGTACATTGTATACACACCAGTGATTCCACCAGAAAAATAAATCCAGGTCCGCAACATACAAGGGAGCGAAGCAACTAAGTATGAGGGAGCGTAGCGATCGAAGGGGGGAGAGTCCGAGAGGGGAGTTTCGGCCGCAAAAGATTTTTGATAATTGCCGTTTAAATTGATGGCCTGAGAGAGTGTCTAGAGATGGATTTTATTATAAAGTCTATTTACACTCTTTGCTACGTATGTATTACCGCGATAATTTGAACTTGGAAGCAGAAATCTTATGGGACGGTCGCTAATTAACAGAGCCGATACGCGGACGTGGTGGAGAGCACATGAACAGATTTTGATAGTGAGAGCTGAAAAACGTCATGGCAAACAAAATTATGCCCTTAGATGATCTAATAATATACCCGAATGGTGACAGTTGTTAACTTGACCTTCCAGAGCTTCTACTTTCAGTTCCGTGGCCTGCGCTGGAAGAGCACTATACACAAGGAATCTGGCTGGATGGAGAAGCGGGAAATTTCCACGTGCTTCAGAGAACTGTCAGGACATTGTCCTAATTCCGGCAATTGACGTCTTTTCAAATGTGAATAAAATCTTCGCATTTCCACATGTGTTTTCATTGATATTCATGAAGGGAAGACTTGGACTAGATATAAAGTAACATTTGAGACTTTTAGCTACCATTTTACTTCTTAACAAGCGGACCAAAAGGGGGAATTTTTTTTTATTCTGTTTGACGGACCCAAAATGACCCTAGAGGAATCCTTGCACACAGATGCTGAATCACCTACAACATAGTCCTTTATAGTAATTACTAATAGTTTGATGACATTGTATTTCAGAAGTACAATATTAAATAACCGGCAGGGGAATCCTGCTGTACCGAACCCCTGTTAGCTAGTTTATAATTTTGTGTCGCCTTAAATGAAGGGCACCATTTCCTTTAATTTTGCTATCAAATCATTATATTCCACATCATATGATTCACCCTAAAGCTTTTGCACGAACCATATGTCCACACATTTAAAGGAATAGACAACATTTGGCAAACGTAAACTGCGACTGAAAGAACAATCCAAACTGTGCCCAAAAATATTTTTTCCCTATTTTTGAGATTCTTTCTAACGAAGAAAAATACTCCCAAACATTGGGAAAATAACCAGATGTGTTGAATGAAGGGAGCCGCCATCTTTATGCCATCTTTATGGTTTAACCAATGAGCGGCCGAGTGATGTTCACGTGACAACTAGCTCATGATGTCAATGGGCCAGAGAGCAAACATGGCAGCAAGTGATTTTCAACTTTTTCCAAGTATCCGACGCCTTGCATTTCCTGGAGTTTTAACCTGACTGATGACAATGGCTGGCTGGGCGAAACCATGCTTTCATCTACGCTGCTTGGGGGCAGTGTCGAGGGATACAAGAAGTGTCAGGCGTGTTCGAGCCCATTGAAGACGATCTACCGTAGAAATCGGTCGAGGATGTACAATGTATATACCGTAGAAGCCGGCCGGGTCGCGGATTTCGTTTAGTCGGCTCTGTTGTGAGATGTCCTGTTAGGAAACGATCAGACGAGCACATGTGCAAGTGCTGACATTAGCTGACAAGGATTTATTCCATAAACTTTCTCAGGTAAATTTTCTCGCACGCTAGATATTTGGGTGGGTGTTTAACGGCCGTGTCATGCTGAACAGTTTCTTTCGGTAACAGTTCAACGGTGAGAAAAATCTCCGGACAATCTTTTCCCGGAGAAATGAGCCTCCAGCTAAGGCAGATTTAGTTTCGTTTTCTGGCTGAGTGCCGGTCTTTGTTGAGGCTCGATTCTTTGAATTGGTAACACAGAAATCAGAATTATTCCCAATTTCGGTTACATTAAACAATCTCAGTGAGTTACTGCCGAATTATGTTGACGCATGTTGGCGTATAGTGATCAGCTGAAAAGTATTAGCCTATAACGAAAGCATATTTTATCAGACAACTCGATGCTGTGTTTTTTTGACACTTAGACAGTCTAGACGACAGATCAACCCCGATTTCTCAACAAGGATAAGATCATTGTTATTGTACAAACATTAGCCATGCAGTATTTACAGGGTACAGAATACAAGAATGTATCCACACCTGCTGGCCTATTGGGCTGCGATTATTCCAGTGCATGGCAAACTGTGTTTCCTCCCAGTTCACTGCAGTGTTCTGCGGCCCAGTGACGTCACTAAACTTGCCGTAATGGCGGCGCCCTTACAAGCCACAGAATTTATCATTGACGGCTTCTTATTCGGTTGGAAAAAATTGCAAAATTGAAATAAAAATTGTTTTGGACACTCCTGGAATTGTTCTTTCATTTGCAATATACGCTTATCAAAGGTTGTCTATTCCTTTAACTAATATATTAATTAAAACTGAGTGTTATTCAGTTTGTGGTGTCTCAGTCTTTACATTTGCATACAGATGTGAGGGTTCACCACAATGCTGGTGTTGCATTCCATACTGTAAATGATACATCCAACTATTACATTGTAAATAGCTTTGTCAGAAAAGTTATCATATTCACGTACCATGACACAAAGTTACACCAAGAAAATACTCCAAATTGCACACCAATTGTTCCTAAGTATACATGTACATGTATTCGTCAGATATACGAAATGAGATCATGTATAAGCTTACTTTCGAAAAAAATGTAATCTTTATTTCAAGTTTTATAATAATATATTTCCTCTTTCAATCCAACCTCAACATCAGTGACTTAGAAATCATATTTTTATAATAAAGGTATTGTCATTTCAAATGATGGTGCATTGCCAATGATGTGCATCCTCAAGAGCTCGATCTTTATGCAAAGCTGCATGCTAATAACCACAGGCCCTCAAAACAAGAGTCTTGGGGGGTGTGGGGGGTGGTATTACGGTGAAGTGTCGAAATATGGTGTCTCTATATATAACCCCATGCTTTATATAAAAATACACCATGGTCCGAAACGCATTTTGGATGAAATGAGAAATAAACGGTTTACCTCCAAACAAAATACATCAGCATATTATTCTACATGGTATAGATGGGGTTAATAAGCCCCCCAGTTGTAGCAGATGTGAAAGGATAAATTTATGATAGAAGACACATTTTGCAGTATACACCTGCTGGTGAGTTGTTCTTGAGAGCATATGCTATGTGTATCTTAAACAACAGGCACTTGTTCCCTCTACAGTATGTAGATTTATCTGGGCATACTGGGATATACATGTACCATCTCTTCTGGCTATATTGCTGATCACTGCTGCACTATCATGACTATTGTGTGCCACAGCTGTGTTGTGATGTGAAAAGATAATCACCGAGTTTGTTCTATCTTTGGCAGGTCTGTGCTGGGACATTGCGAATACATGTAGCTTCCAGGTCATTTGATGACACACATGGAAAGTATTGAGCCTACATAGTATGAAGACGAGGACCAGAGAGAAACATGGAGAAACCAGCTCAGCTTGGGTATGTATACTTCAAAACATTGAGACGCATGCTTTCATTTCCAGGTTTTACCATATCAAAGCTAGTCAGTTGATCTTAATCTTGAGGCTGCTTGTCTTTTAAGATTTTGATGCTGCTTTTCTGATCTCGAGGCTGCTTGTCTAATACAGATCTTGAGATTGCTGATTTAATACAGATCTTGAGGCTGGTTGTCTAATACAGATCTTGAGATTGCTTGTCTAATACAGATCTTGAGGCTGGTTGTCTAATACAAATGTTGAGACAGCTGGTACATGTAAATACAAATCTTGAGGCTGCTAGTCTAATACAAATGTTGAGACTGCTGGTTAATATAAATCTTGAGGCTGCTGGTCTAACACAAATGTTGAGATTGCTAGTAACTACATGCACTACCCTATTTTTCCTAATTATTCAGACGGCAAAATTTAACTTCAGGCCACTGTGAAGAGAAATTCTGCAAACATTCTACAAATTTCACTAGCTATATTTGCAGTTCTTGGGATAAAATAACATATCCATGCCACAGTATTTAGCCTCAGTTGACATAAAGATGGAATTTTTCTGCTTCTAAGTCCAAAAATGCTGTTCGAAAAATTAGAAGAAATAAGGTAATCTTGAGGTGCTGGTCTGCTGTTCAATGGCCATGACAAAAGTGAAGGAACCCCATATTAGAATTACTCTGGTAACTGTATATTCTTATCTTATAGTACATCTTTACCTAATCTTGATATGAACATGCCATGAATTGATTAATTACACTCTCCACTATTGCATTACAGAGCCCGCCTGAACAACCTGTTCCAGGTGATGGAGAAATTACATGCTCGAGCAGCGAAGAAACAAACCCCAGAGGATCTTCATCAGCTACGTTATACCTCGTCCAAAATTCTCAATCTAGTCACTTCACAAGGTAATTAAGGCTCACTGTGGTTCATGTAACTCCCACCAAACTAACATATTAAGAACTACATTATACAAATTTGAAATACGGGTGTGTCTGGTTCAAGTACTGGTCCAGACACTTCTGACGAATATGGACTGATTCTTGGCATAAACCTTGGGTTAAAGCAAAGACGATGACCCTATCCCCCCCTCCTCCTCTGCAAGTAATTCCAAGGTCTAGCAATAAAGTATTGCATTGTATTGTAAAATAGTTAAAATATGGCCTTGATGGCATAAGACTAAATATTCATGAACTGGTCACTCTAAGCTTCAAAGTCAATTGAAATCATTAAGATCCTACATAGCGATATACCTTTGCTGAGCATTGATAGGATAGTAATTTATAAAGATTGCATAATACTTGCCACTTCATCAGCTGAGAAAGGTTTGACACACACACAGTCAAACCTTATGGGAGGCAACTTGTGTGGCTGAGCATGCAACATTTCTCATGTCCAGCAGTTTGCTGCAGAACATGTTATCAGTATCGCAAGACTACAAGCATCATGGGACATCAAGATTTACAGAAGGACACATGATATATTCTCATCCAATGAAATTATGAGAAATTCACATGTGGTATTAAATTCAGTTGTTCATTACAGAATGCAGATTGCTAATTTTCGCTTGAACTGCATGCATTTATCATTATACTATTTTTTGCTTTTAGAGAAATTCAACCGGGACTTCATCTTGAAGCATGCGAGTCACCTGGATCAGCTCCTGTCTGTTCTGGAAGTAAGTAACCCAGCGGGGGAGTGTAGTATACAAACACCTGAGAATTATTTTTCAGTTGGACACTGCATATCACAAACTCTACGAGAATAATCAAGTTCTTTTTTTTTTCAAGGGACAAAACATTTCAGACTGATATTTATATAAGACTGTTTTCTGGTTTGAAAATTTGTATTTTGTTATATGTTTTTTTTTGTTTTTGTTTCAGACATCTACAGATCCGACTGTTCTTCTGAACATCCTTCATCTCCTGGTTGAGCTGGTGGGAAAAGCACGTAAGTACTGTTGCTTCATACCATCTCGATATGGATGACTTAGCATACAATGCAGTGCCAGAGAAACGGGAACTCTTCTCCACGTGAAGATCATTTTATTTGATACACAGAATTTTTGATAGTGCCGGAATGCTAGTCAAGATTCCAGAATTTATTATCCTGTAATACCATGAATACAGATTTCACCTCTGGGGCAGTAATGTATTGGATTTGAACCAGTGTGTATTTCTCTTCGTTTATAAACTTAATATAACTTATTCATATCAAAATCTGCAGTCTGGCATGACCGTGGGTCATGTGATACAGCTATTTACCACTTCGAATATGGAGAGTTCCACTGTTTTCAACATCTCAAAACTTCAGTATTCCACAGCATCAAATAGTTGGTATAGTATCTTTTGAAAATAGAATTGTGAGAAACTTGGGATGGTGGATAGTTTATATTAACCAGATTTTGTTCTGAGGCATGAAAGGCATGGTGTGCCGAGTTGAAACTCCTAGGAACTCCATGGCATAATTTTTGGAACTCGGCAGACAAAGGATGGCTTACGCCATACCATGCAATGGCATGAGGGGAATGGCATATAATTGGAAGTCCTCTCCATCCAGATCAGAACACTAAACTGGGCACGGTGTATCCCATTTGGATAACCGGCATATGCCATTCCTATCAAGGAACTATGCCCCAATTTCAAGAAGCTTCCTTACCACATTAGTTTTCAAGTGAGAATATGCAGTTGGCATGAATGAATTATAAGATCCAATTCTTGTTGTATTTTATGTCCAGAGACGGGGAAGCGTGCGAGTCCATTGGTGAACCATGGTGCCACGAATATCCTGTTCCAAGTTCTGGTTCGAGAGTGGAAGGAACCCTGTCCTAATGAGGAACTCCTGCTTTGTATTCACCAGCTTCTTAGCAGGATTGGTAACAAAGGTGAGCATTAACAGAACCTCACTAGAGCTTCTCTCAGCAGGCATCAAAAGTACATGTACATGTATCTTGTTTCCAAATATAAGATTGTATGCTATGTATGTGCTATCACTAATGGCCTTCATCACGTTATTCCTACTTGTCCCTCCTTGAAGTTATACAGTAATTCCTCTAATAATTCAATCACAGGAAGTGATTTTTGTCCCCAAAATTGGGGGTGATTGAATTTTGATAGAGGATTGAATTATCAGGGATTACCATAGTCACTAGTGTATGATTCTGCTCTGAGTCAGTCATATTGTTTGAAGATTTCAGTTCTAATCCTGTCCAACCCTTCTCCAGCCAGAAAGCTTAGGGATGTAAATATGGAGGTGAATGATTATTGTAATTATGCCCCCCCCCCCCTTAACTAGAGCTCTAACTAGAGGGGGTCATATAGCGATCGCTTTGTCCTTTGTACCGTCTTTCCGTCCGTCCGAATTTCTTGTCCGCGCAATATCTCGGTTAATATTTGATGGACAGAATTGAAACTTGCATGGAATGTGGCCAGTGCTTCGTAGTTGTGCAGCGTAAAGTTTTTCCCGAGTTACGGTATCATTTTCTAGAGTTATGGCCCTTTTTCTGAAATCTTTGTGAATGGGACTTGTCCGGGCTGGATCTTGGTTAATATTGTATGGACAAGTATGAAATTTGCGTGATATGTGGTCAGTGCCCCACAGTTGTGCAGTGTAAAGTTTCTCCCTGTTTCGCTTATATTTTCAAGAGTTATGGCCCTTTGTTCCTGAAATCTCTGTGAATTGGGATTTGTCCAGGCTGGATCTCGGTTAATTTTGTATGGACAATTATGAAATTTTTCGGGATATGTGGTCAGTGCCCCGTAGTTGTGCAGCGTGAAGTTTCTCCGAGTTTCACGTATATTTTCAAGAGTTATTGCCCTTTTTTCTTCAAATTTTTGTGAATTGGGACTTGTCCGGGCTGGATCTCGGTTAATATTGTATGGACAATTATGAAATTTGCAGGATATGTGGTCAGTGCCTGTAGTTGTGCAGCGTGAAGTTTCTCTGCGTTTCGCATATATTTTCAAGAGTTATGACCCTTTTTTCTTCAAATCTTTGTGAATTGGGACTTGTCCGGGCTGGATCTCGGTTAATATTGTATGGAATTGAAAAGTATGAAATTTGCATGATATGTGGTCGATGCCCCATAGTTGTGCAGCGTGAAGTTTCTCTGCTTTCGGTTATATTTTCAAGAGTTATGGCCCTCCGTTTATCAA
>JAVTVY010005863.1:0-36971 GCA_036873755.1 Hanleya hanleyi
ATCTGTATTTCTTTCAGTACAATTTCGCCATTTTCGCTGCATTTCTGGGCTTCTAGTGTCGAGCGCCTGCATGGTTGAGTAGCTGATCTGTCTCCATTTATCAGAATATAGAACGAGCCAAATGCTCATATCATTATGTCTTGTTGGGCTAAAATCCGACGAAAGATAATGAAATTCCCATGATGGGCAGCGTTTTCCTCTGTATATCTGTAAACCCAATTCGCTGGTCTACATTTCAATAGCCATATGTCCAAGCATCTAATCTCTCATTCAGAGCTGCCAAGTTGTACTGATTAAATATCTTGAGTCTATGCGAGCGCAAAGCGCGAGCGTTTGCCCTAGGCGATCTGATTGCGAGATGTCGGCCATGCTGGCGGAAGTACGCACCACAAATAGGCAAGACTATGAGTTCAAATTGCATTTTTCTTAAATTTTGAAATTGAAGTAAATTCAAATATCAATTTGTAGTTGGCAACATTCTTATTGGCGTAAACCAGAACGGCGAGCCTGCCGGGTTTCACATAACCCTTGTTTTTTTCAATGTTGGAATTTTAACACCATTCTCTTAACACCGTTTTTGGCGTTGAACTGGTGTCGAAACACCCCCTTTTCTTAACACTGTTTTTTGGTGTTGAACTGGTCTCAACATCATTTTTCAGTGTTAGATTTTCAACACCATTCTTTCAACACCGTTTTTTTTGTTGTTGAACTGGTCTCGACACCATTTTTCAGTGTTGGATTGGGTCAACACCATTTTCTCAACACCGTTTGTTGGTGTTGAACTGGCCTCAACACCACATTTTGGTGTTGAGTTATGTCAACACCGTTTCTCAACACCACTTATTGGTGTTGAACTGGCCTCAACACTAAAAAATGGTGTTGGGCCAACACCGTTTTTCTGGCTGTGCACTCTCAGACTGGTAGTGATAGTTTCTGACAGAGGACGTTGCAACCGACAGTGACAGGATTTCTGGCTTCTCCAAACCGAAATGTTATTACTAAAACTAATCTTCGCATAGATGACACGACTCAAAGGTTTCATCTTTCACTGCCCCTGAATGTATTTGGTACGTTCGTGAATGGAAAACAGAATCGACTTAACTGAGCAAATTTTTTTTATTTCTCTTTTATTCAAAGCGAATTAATTTTGAATTGAATCATATGGTTTGTTCCACAATTATTACCCCACATTTATACGCTCAACATGTGGGGCCAACTAGCTGTACGGTAAGTATATAAGTTGAGTTGTCCAAGTTATGCTTGATGTCCTAGAGATACGCTCGATGTCCTAGAGATACGCTCGATGTCCAACACAATGGAGTTTTACAGAAACAACCGTGCATCATGCGGTATCTTCCATTTTTAGAACATTTGATTGGTCAACTCTAATTTTCAAATGAAAATCCGGCATATTAATTGGCTTATAAAAAAACATTTGAAGTCCAGCCAATGACAGAGTTTCTTTAAGGTTCATGGAAATTCGAGTTGGTGCACACGACATATCCCTGTTCTGCTGAAGATGTACGTACTTCCGCATTGCTGAAAAGGTAAAAGGCCGTTCTGGTTCTGGTCGAAGATTGCAGGACCATGTTGTTACAAATCAACGATATATGTCACATGACAACCAGATTTCCTGGAATATTTTTGGTGGTTGCTTTGATCTGTTCCACCTAATTCATGGCTGTCCTCGCGATCTGCTCCCACACACGCCGTTTCTGTGGATTGACTGTAATCACCATTGAACAGCTATTTTCTGAAAATATACTTCACTCGTTATGTTGAAACTGCGTGTTCGAGGCGCGGAAATAATTCAAATGTGATTAAATTTTGGCTTTGAGGACGTGAAATTCGCCTATTGACGGATTAGAGAAAATAAAAAAAAAAAAATTTCATATAAAACACGCAACCGTTTGAAACATTGCTTCCGTTCGGCTATGATCAACGCTCAGGATTTGATCGTTCGCCATCGTTGGTGTGGGTCTGGTTGCAGGCTTGAATCGTTGACGATTTTAATGAACCTCACAAAACATTATTGTAGAAAGTTATGAACACAGCTATACCACCGAGTGCCTCCACTCGAGGTTTCGCAAATTTGGCGAAACATATCGCATGCTGATAGCAAAATACGAGTGTAGCGCGCAGGATCCATGGCGTTACGTTTCGTAATTTTTGTCTAATTCCGCTTAACCCGGCGTTAGAGGCCATATGAACCCATGTATTACAAGATGCTCATAGTGTTCATATGAACAGTCAGAATCAAAGCGTGACTGAGATACATCATACTCTAGATAACGAATTTACAACGAAAATCATATACTGATCGGCGATATGGATTTAATATTTTTGGAACATCATGCCTCGGCATCATTGAAAACTGTTGATCTCTTCTCCCTTGTAGGAAACTAGCCTATTTTTATGAATATTATGATTTATTCTTTCAATTTGGTGCTAAAACTATTATATGAATTTGGTCTTTGGATTATGGACGCAGCAATTCTTTATTGGGCGATATTGAATGACGGACTAGGCTCTTGTATCTAAGCTCAGTAGCTGCTCCGACAGATCCGTTCAATCAGAATAACAATCGATAAGAAGGCAAACATCTTCCACGTGAACGGCAATCCAGAAAAAGTATAATTCGTCCCACTCTGTGACCGGGTATTATTTCCCTTTGGCATATTCTGTGCCTCGCCACATCAAATAAGATGGATTAGCTTTCACTTATTTTCGGCTTGATGAGAAACCTTTCTTCTATTCCCTCGTTGTCGTCTCCTGAAACCTTTCAGTCCGTATAATTTACAGACGACCGAGAGAGAAGAGTATGTGTTACTTGAGTTCGCTTTGAAACTACAAGTTTAGCCTCGGACGACTGTCAACAACACCACACAGACCTAACTAATACAAATATATATACTGATCAATATACAGTGATGATTTACCTGAACCTATTTGGTGATTCGAATGAGATATTGGGCTCTTGTTTCTGTTATAGAACCTGGCACTTTTCATCCTCCGATGCTGTTTTGAATTAGCCTGTCGATTTCCTAAGACTGCTGAATTTGCTTGGACACGCAATGACGGTTTCAACTTTACAGCGAAGGTACAATGTAATTGGGTTAGCGATGAAGTTCAAACCAGTGAAACGCAGTATTGCACGCTGTGGGGTGTGACATCAGGATTTGTCAGCTCGAGACAGGCCTGTCCAGATGCAGTTGAATGTGGAAACATTCTTACGGTTTTCATTGCAGACGATGACTGACTATCGATTTTCAAGTTTGATGCTACGCTCTATCAATTATGCAATTTTTTTCATATACGACGAGAACAGACATGAGAAAATATATCTCGTTGAAATCATTGAAAACTGAGGATCGATTCTGTCTTGCAAGAAACTATATATATATGTATTGATTTAATGTCTATTTGAATTTTTGCGCTGTTGGTATCTTATGAATTAAGTCTTTAGATTGTGGACGCGGACATACCTTATTTACGACGGCCGGCTACTGAATGTTGGATCTGACGCTTGATTTATCTGTTTATTTTCGGAAAAATAAAGCGTATTTTTTTGTACTCACATCCTTGTTCCTCTTTATTTTTTGGGTCATTGGATGATCCAGTGCAAAGATACAGGCACAGAGGTAGTATGATCGCAGTGTGGCAGAGTTCGGCTGATATGCAACCAAAGCAGCTACATGTAGAACCGATTCTACTAGGTGGTATTTATATGGACCGGCAATCTGATGGTATCATGGATTCACTTGTGTCGTCAGGCTGGATTACATACAGACCCATTCATCCATGAGTAAAACATGAAAACGAAAGAGACAACTTTTATGTATTTTGTATGTGGGTGCACATCTGCGAATGATTTAAAGTGTACGAGGTCATTAAAATACACCAGCTCTAAATGAGTGTGCGATAGTAGGTGATTAGTAGGTGATTGCAAGCTTTTGCAATTAAATTTGATAGGGACTTCACAAAGCGATAACTTCTGTTTTCGACCACTGCAATTGGCGATCCATATGTCGGGGTTTGACCAATCAGCTACGGTGATACATGCACTCGATAGAAGCGGGAATCTGATAATGGCTTCAGGAATTCACTGAAGCCATGTGTAGCTTAATGAAATCCCCAGCACTAATATCCAGAATTAAAGTACAATTTGTTCTTTCTCTATAATCTTATATGTGGCAAGAATCCTTATATGGCATCATTGCTCCTCAGTGGTGGAATAATATCCCACTCACAAAAGCTGCTAGAAGCAGCAGAAGGTCCTAACAGGGAACAATTTCGACGAGATCATAGATTGACGCGGAATCGAATTCTTTCTGGGGTGTTTCACGCTGGCTGTTGATCTAATTGACCAGGAAAGTAGTCTTTGTCTGGAAGTAACGTCTTGTCTGCCCCAGCACAAACACGCAACACGCAGACCACTTTGCTACAGCCTAAATCCATGGCTTAGTCAGTTCCACATCTCTTCCAGGTTTTCTACCGACTGGGTCACACCGACTGAAGTAATGGAGAGGTCTCTTATCTTGCGAGGCAATTTTTCATCGTTCGCCATGATTCGTCGCTTTCATCCATGGTTTGAATATAAAACGGTATACATGTTTTTCAATTGATTTTCACACAAAGGGTTTAAATAGCACTTCATTTAAACGTCTTTCCACATTTGTGGTGATATTTTTTCTCTGTACAACTTTCGCAGTTATTGAAATAAATCTCTAATCTGAACTTTGTGATCATGTTCGTCATCAGCGTGTATCATAATTTTGCACTACATTTGATATTTAGGTTTCTATTATCCTATTGCATGTATAACATGGCGGTAGTGATTCGTCAGAACATGATTTTTCAGAATTTCGTCTAAATACATAATCCGTTAGCTACCCAGAACAAGGACCAACATCTGTTTATCAGCAAGACGTTAGGTTCAAATAATGCGCAGTATAAAATACGCTCTTTTGTTGTTGGAATGTAGATAATGGATATGTTCACTCTGCCAATACAAGAAATTCATACAAGTGTTCGTCGTGAGCTTCTAAAATTAACATCAGTCAACGTCAGGTTATTTGTTCTTAAAAAGTAAGGAATACATCTGGTTTTGTCACTTTTATGTTAACTTCTTTGCAGTCTTTTTTTAATTCTTAGATAGGATAAACTAAGCATGTAGTCTGCCCGGGTTAATATCATATATCTGGATTATTGTATATCAGGTGAGATGACGAAAAGGCTAATGAACAAAATGCACGTCAAGGTTTCATGAAACGGATTCCAAATAACGAAGGAAGATGCTCTCAACTCAGACTGCCTCAAGAATTACTGTCGTCTTGATCGGGATAATCCCACACTTGTGGCTCGTATCGCCGTGGATAACCAGCTGCCATTTACATGATCGCCTTACAAGCTGACACAAGAAATGCCAAGAAACCACTTAACATCTTCATCACGGAGTCATTACGGAAGAACATCGAACAATAGCCAATACAATACGCTGTATAGCTGATGGCGATGATGCGCTGTGAGATGACAGATAATTTGGCATTCCCTTTTTCCCGGTAACGGAATGTCGTCTTATGTTTCAGATAATTGGGCCAAAGTGAGGTACCCTACAAGATAAAAAAAGAAACATCTTTTCCGAAGCTAGCTACTTTCCTAATCACCTATCGGAAGCACGTGCCTATCATCCAAGTGGGATTGTGAATCAACAGCATTCCAGTGTTTTTTCTATTGATAGAAACAAGGCAGATATTGACGAGCGCCCAAGGAGCTATTTTGTCGTGAGGAAACGCCGTCCCTGTAATTGAACGTCTTGCCCTGGAGGGATTCTGCTCTGTCATGACGGTGGGTCATCTTAGCAGAGAATAATTACGACCTTAATACAAAATGATGGAAACAGATTGTGACATTAGTGAAGTGATACGATAGACAAAGTGAGAAAGTGGGAGAAAATAGTAAACGTTTGGACAAACTTGATGGCGACAAATACTAATTCCCTTCTTGGAGCCAATGTGCTCTCAAGATTTTGCATGAACTCTTTAATTATGTATATCTACAGGGGATGGCCAATTTGTACAGTAATACTTGGACAGCAACATGGTGTCCCGTACATGAAATCCTTTCCAAATATCGAATTAATTGACATTCAGGAGCTGGTAAAAGTGAAACAATGAAGAACCCTCAACGAAATACCGCTTTATCTTGAATGGAGCAATTGATATCCATAACAAATATTCTTTTAGTGCAGTAATGCTTCATCAGTTCTTGCTTAAGATAAAATATAGCTGTTACTTCATGGCTGCAATATTACTGAACTCTCTATATTACTGTATTACTGTATTACTGAATGTAAGTCTCTTCTTAACTCATTTCTAAAACCATATACTAAGTAAGACAGAACCATAATACTATAACAACAACATTCATTTTCCTTGAGTTCCCCGTCATTCCGTCATGGCCGCCGACATAATTTAGTGCGTTCTGTCTTCAAACATCTAGACACCAAATTGAAGAAGAAAACTGCAACACTATTAGTTGGTCGAAAACATAAAATAGCAAAATCCGGTGTGAAACACCTGGACGTTTCAGTATACAAAATAGCGTTGCGCTTCTTAGAATTTCGGATTTCTAGGCCCTCCTCTGGTGTCTTCAATTTCCTTTCAATACCATGATTACTGTTCTGACATTGAAGGCGAGAGAGACTATAGGCCTACATGAGCGTTTACAAAGGACAAAGCGAAAGTTATATAGTTTTCTTTGAAAATTAATGGTTAACGTTACATACTCAGGGAGTAAACTCATCAGTGATGCTACAAACATTATCATTCTAATATATCAATGCATTAGAACAGCAGATCGATTTAGAGATGCGATTAAGTATCGTGTTTGAGGAAATTGCTATCGTGTTTGAGGAAATTGCTAACTTAATATTTTAAACGAACGAGGTGGTTTGAACAGAGAAAACTTCACTTCGCATTCGTTTCCATGTCTTTTTTACTATACCATCCACGGGGGTGTTTGATTTCTTCTCCATTTTAGACCATTTAATCGCGATTGTTCAAATCAATTCTAACAAAGCTTAAACCATTGAATCGTAAGCGAAAAAGTTACAGAGGTTAAAATAGCGGAGAGAGCCTGTAAAGATTCCCATGGAACAGTAAAATATAAGAAATCAAAGGTCGATTTTCATGATAATCGAACATACCCCACCAGCCACATGCAGGACAGGCGCGACCAACACGGCCAAATCGACTCCCATAAAATGAGCGGTTCTCTATCCGGCTTCATGGATTAAACGCAACATTAAAAGGGTGGTGGAAAATGATGCCGGGGTACTGACAATAAATCATATGATAATGTGTGGTTTTCATGTATTCGTTCATGTGAACACCTTGAATGACATGACCACACGGCCCTAGCACCGGTTTGAGCGATATCAGATACAAATATTTCAGAGCGATGATGTAATAGCCCTATCAAATCATCTGATGAAAAATAATGAACTATGCGACTGCCTGTTAGGAAGAAAAAAACGACCAAAACGAGGGACTATTTAAAGAACGCAAGTTCTTATTCAGAACAAATACCTGTGGAGCCCGACGTCGGTCAAGCGCCTCATTCCCCACCATATTTACAAGTCATACAACTACAACCACAACGACTTGTATAGAGGGCAAGCATCGGGGACGAAATGTAACCAACAAAACCTCACCATATACAGGCAATAATTAAACGCAACATTAGAAGGGTGATGGGAAACGATGCTGGCATACTGACAAAAAATCATATGACCCCACAGACAGTAATATCACACGATCCAAAAGCGAACCCTGTGATGTTTCTTTTCCCAGCTTGACCTATATGACTTGAAGATGTTTATCCAGATCTCCGGTTTCCAATAACACAATATTACATATACATTAATATATTATGTACTTAGACCCTGCATCGGGGCCATCATCCTCGTTAAAACCAGGGGTATCTCTATGATAGATACCCCTGGTAATCTTGGGCACTGTATTTTGTTCACCTGTAAAGCAACATCCTGCATATATTGACCAATCATACCACTTGTTCACCACCTGGCGACAGTGACGAGATTCGAAAACACCATAGCTTGTGGGATATACCCGGTGGCAGATGAACACGCACATTTTCAACAACCATGAACATTAATAAATATAAAGGAAACATAGTTTAAAACAAAATCTATTTGAAGCAAAAAATAAACCCATTCTTCTACCACCAAACATCCAACAAGCCAGGCAAATGTAGGAAACACTCAACCTTTAAAGGGGGTCCGCGATGTCAGTGTATCCGACCTCACCTTCCCACCGAAAGACTTGAATTGGGCGAAATAACGCACAGATTTATATAAAATTCCACTGATCTATCCATTACTATTTTATTGTTATGCATGCTTGGATTAAATATTTTACATTCGGTATCAGCGAATAGTTTAGCACAGAAAGTAAAACCCTAACGCATTTTACCATCACCGCAGTTTTTCTAGGTCACGTAACTGGAATATGGGCGGAACGCGGTCTGCTATGCAAGATGGCCAAGGGTACGCCTTTGGTTCACAAATAGATTCGATGCCATTGGCCACCAGTAGAATCCATGGGTATACAGACAAAAATTATAAAGTCCAGGATTAGCTTTGCTGGGAATTGAACCCAGTAGATCGATCACAGCAAAGATAAAGGGTCACAGTCGTACATTCCAGCTATTTCTTAATATGAAATAAATAAAAAAAAATTATCTCACGCACATTTTCTTAGGTAGTATGACAGCAGCGTTCCGCACGTTTGACTCGATATTTAACCAGATCTGTTAAACGTAGAACCTGATTATGGACCCATGTTCTGATTGCATCTTGGTTCCATATGTGGAAAGTCAAATTGAGTTCTGTATAAAACCAAAGGTTGTACGGATAATGAAAATCAACGAAGAAAACTGCTGTGTGCTTTCTTTTAGCGCGGGTGTACATATAGGTGTGCATATGCGACTGTTTAAGAATGCGAAGTGACTAAAATGTACCAACTACAATATGATATGCGATCATTTGAGAGTTTGCTGGTGAACCTTTAAATTTGACTGCAGTAAGCGGTAACGTCTGCTGGCGAAATATTTAGTTAGAGTACTCCGTATTTTTATCCAAATTCTCTTCAGTTATACATGAACTTTTTTTCAAGTGGGAAGCTCAAGATGACACAAGGAATTTATTAACCTAATGAAATCACCAGTATTACTCTACAGAATTAAAAAATATTGACTTGATAACCTTACACGTGTAAAGTATCCTGATGCATGCATTATTGGTTGACAGAAGTCATCAGTGGAGGAATAATATCACACTCACGAAGGAGCTGCAATATCGACGAGATCAAAGGTTGGGCGAAAAATCGAACTAGTGGTATTTCACGCTGTCTATTGATCTAATTGACTATGTAAGTGGTCGCCAGATAGAAACTGTCCTGTCTGTCCCAGTTCAAACACGCAATAAATGGGTGGCATTACCATAGCCCCCCAAAACCATGCCGACTGATGTCGAAAAGTTAGCGCTCATCAGCTCCTTCCAGATCCCTTTCCGTTTTTCTATCGAGTGGTGCAAATGGATTCGTGTAATGGGAGACGTCCTTTGGGGCAATATTTTTTTTTATCGCTCGATAGAATTCACCGATTTTAGCCATAGCTTAGAAATGAATGGCTTAAGTGATCCAGCGGAACGATATTTAATATTTGTGATGGATGATTGTCGATTGATGTTTTATCTGATGGGGTTAAATAGAACTTGACCGAAAAATCATAAGCCGTATGACTTTTGCATTTATTCTTTTCGCTTCCAAGAAAAAAATACCTGTGTCTATTTATTTGATCTATGCTTGGAATTTGATACCACCATTGTCTTATTAATTAGTTCTTCTAATTATAAATTTTTGTGAAAGATTTGCGAAATTATGATACAATTTGGGAGGCGGGCTATCTTATGAGAAGGTTTGCTCTTTCGTGTATGTAGACTGCCGGAGAAGAATAAACCTTGTGTATTTCTTCGCCTGAACTATGGCTATGTATAATCCATCTCCTTCAGAAATTAAGACGCAACAAGCCCTAATATCTATTAATTACCCATGAAAAGCATGCAGAATGTTGGCTACTGGCTACTTGTTTTATCTATGTTAATCATTGCGCTGACTGAAATACATATCTAAATTCAACTGTGTTTTCGGGTTCCACAACGGCGTGTAACACAATATAGCTCTACACGTCATAATTAGGTCGTCACTATCCAATAAAAATAAAAAATAAAAACAATGAGGGTGCTTCGTCAGAATTTCCTCTGAAAACATGATGCGTTGGCGACTTCGAACAAGAACCTATACCTGTTTCAAAATGTGAAGTTTATTCTAAATAATGCACGGTGTAAAATGCGCATTTGTTATTGTAAGAAGAAAACAAACAATAAATACGTTCACTCTCCCAATATAGTTAGTTCATGAAGAGAGAGAGAGAGAGAGAAAGAGAGAGAGAGAGAGAGAATTAAGGTTTAACGTCGCGTTCCGCAATATTTCATCTTTTTAGCGACGAACGAACAAAATTCTAAGTATTCAAGTTAATACAAATATGCAGCTTCCACATTTTATCCAACATTATCATCATAGATTCCGGTGTAATGGATAAGAATGTCCTGGTGATGATAGTCTCTTTCCATATCTTTTTCTAATGTAACCTGGAACGGACTCTTGTCCCTAATGTGGAGAAATGTGTCCTGGATGGGTTAGAAGATAGGAACCGGACACTCGTGGTCTTAGCCTCCACACCGGCTAGTTTTTCAACAAAAGTTAGGAACCAGTCTGGTTGTGTCACTCCTCTGTCGACCTTTCATCATTTATTTATAGATTGGAGTATTGCAACCAAGGACGGACTTTTGTCCCCGATGTGGAGAAAAGATGGGGGTAAACTCATATCCTTTTCTATTGCAACCAAGGACGGACTCTTGTCCCCAATGTGGAGAGATGTGTCCTAGGTTGGTTAGAAGATAGGACCTGACACCGGACATTCTTAGCCTCCACACCGGCTAGTTTTTCTACAAAAGTTAGGAACCAGCCTGGATGTGTCACTTCTCTGTCGACTCTCTTTTGTCATTTATTAGATGGGGGTAAAATCAGCAAGCGGGTGACCCGTCTCAATATCTTTGTTCTGTATTTGTATACATATTGTAGTTGTCATGCTGTATACTGTATCACTACCTCCACGACCCCAACACACTTTTCCTTGAACAAACCTGGAATAAAATACTGCCTTTTTACGGCTGAATATTGAATGACGGATAAGACGCTTGTACTTCGTATCTTTCATGTTGTTTACTACAGGAGGTGTGTTAGGAACCGAAAATCTCCAAAAATCGTTCGGTTTTTCGTCGAGAAATCTGCATTTTATTCTCGATATCGAGATTTTCAAAGGTGAGGGGGAATGGAGAATTTTTTTCAGAAAACTCGAAAGATTCGCGAAGTCGGTTTTCTTTCGTTATTTTGATCGGTTTTTATTCGAGAGAAATTTCTCGAATGAAAAACGATATCGAGAATCAGTCGAGAAACCTTCGAGAATTTTCCAAGTGGACAAAAAAAACGACTAAAAACCGATGAAAGTAGTGCCGCTGTTGACTTCGCCTAACCTGATACTCTAACTTACTGTAACATTGCTTACCTGTACAAGTAAGCTAGGGAAAACCAGGCTACCTCGTTCAGCGTTTGGAATGTTTGTCAAGTCGTTAGTTTAGCGAGAACATTACAGTACAGTTTATAATTATTGTGTCCCAACCAGCCAAGTTGTGTTTGTATATCAAATCCTTGAAGTAGTTGTGTATAGTTGTGTAGGAAGGAGTCAATCAGGCAAATTAGTTTACATTGATAGCGTACACGAGAACTGTGATTGAAGAAGGAAGAGAAATCGCTATTTTCCTGGACGACGACAACAACAACACCAATACATAACAACGGAAAATGTCCAGTACCCATGCAGCCTCCCTCTATGTATTAGCAAATAAGAATATGCCTACGGGAGATGAAGAATACTTATGAATGTCAGTGAAGACTAAAATGCCCTAGGCTACAGTGGATATACATGGCGGTGAACGGGAACTCATGTCCCACGGTTCTGTGAGTGTGTGTGTGTGGGGGGGGGGCTCCAACAAATAAACGAAGTGGGTATTAATCCGTTGGAAATGGTTAAATAGCGCGATCTCCTCTTGATCATCGTGGAATGGACGACTTTCATGGCATTAATCGCATCGGTAACACAGAAGGTGCTTTCGTGTTATATAATACCATATATGTTCATCCAAGAAAAACATTTTTTTTAAATCACACAATTTACTCAGATTTTTTTTCATTTAGATAGATAGAATTCATTTGCATATTTATGCCCGAGCGCTAAAAGAAATACAATACAAATATAAGACATTATAAGACCATTTAGGTTATTGAAGTTGGTCATTTTTATCCGTGTTGTCGGGCAAAAACTCTAAATTGTTCGTTGAACCATAGACCAGTCATTCCGTCGTCAAATATCATGAAACGGTATGTGTTTATTCCTCATGATGTGTATGAAGTACGCATTATTCTCTCGCGGAAGATCAGAAAAGTCCAGAACGTAATCATTTAATGTCGGCAAAATTGAACTTCCATTGTAGAATTCTCTCTTTGTCCTTTCTACATGACTTACTGTTGTAACTTACATACGTAAAAATGATTTCATTGCTGATCATTTCCTATAAATATAAAAGATAAACTGCCAGCGATAACATGTGATTTAAATTACCGTATTACCGTAAATACTGCTATGGGTCGTACGGGGAAGTCGGATGTTCAACTTCAAGCTAACCCGAACTGATCTGCTTACGTTGAACAATTTGGCAAACTAACACTAACTAATACTAACTATATTCATCTCCTACTTAGGTCTTAAAAATAACAACGGACAAAATACGTTAGTTTTTCATTCTAAGGCGCCGGCAATAGTTCAATTTTATCCTGACCTATACTTTAAAGCGCAATCACGCACAGCGGCGTAAACAGGTGTAGCCTGATAATGACGTCATTGTGTTCATTCGCCTCTCGATGATTTCGCGATATTCTCTCGACGCTTTCTCGATCAAAATTTCTCGACATTCTCTCGATCGAAAAAAAACCCGATTGATTCTGGATGGGTCAAAAAGAACGAATACAAACCGATATCGAGAAAATCAATCGAGAATTTCGAAAACGATTTGGGTTTTTCCATTTTATTTTCTCGACATTCTCTCGATGAATTCCCGATAGGATCGGGATTTCATCGAGAAAACCAAAGAAAATTCGCGATTGAAGGAAAAACGATAAATGGAGACCGCTCCTTAGTTGTATGCTGGTTTTAATTCCCTTGGTGAAAAAGTCAAGGGGCCTAGAAGTTGATGAAAAATTACGAAGGAAGATTCTCTCGACTTAGACTGTGTCGAGAATCATCTGCCATTTTCCAGACTGCGCCGACATTATACAAGATATTGAGGCGGATAAACCAAGTCATATGTCTAATGTCGCCTTAGTTGAGCAGATACCCAGGATAGCCTTTTGAAGCTTACACAGAAAATGCCATGAAACCGATGACGGGGAATATCCAACAAAAACTCTGCAATACTTTGTGTAGTTGATTTCGTTGATGAGCTGTGGGATGACAGATTACCGGGGATTTCATTTCCCGGGCAACGTAAATTGTATTTCTTGATCACTGTAGCAATCATCATAAAAACGTCAAATCCCAAACTGCGACGTAACAGACGCGGGCCCTTCAGTATATAATGTGAATAGAGCCATGCTGTTACAGAACATTTCCTTTCTGGACTGGAGGCCATGAGCCGGTCGTGCTAAAAACTGCGCGGAACTGCGCGGAGCTTAATTTCAACTGCGCGTGGATTATTTGATGGATTTTTCTTTATTTGCTGACCAGCAGAATATTGATATTAATAAAACAGACAACAAAATCCGCAAGATGTAGACTATATGTCGCTTGAAACGAGAGCGAACAAAATTCAAATGCGCGGAAATTATGTTTCACTGCCCGGAGATTCGTTTCGCTGGAATGGAATCGTTAATATTAGAGCACCTTATCCTACCTTATTCGTTATCATTTCACTTGGAATCATTTGATATGCTCTCTTCAACTGAGTCTTATGTGTGGTTTTTCTGCCCAGAGATTCGCAAGAGTCGAGTAATTGACCACCCATCATTCGTTATCATGACCTGCATGGGGTCATCATGATGCAGGGGGGTGTCATCAACTTTCAACAGACCGGATCTCGGATGCGATGGTGTTTCACGCTGACAATTAATCAAATTGATTAAGTAAAGGTTCTTTATCCGATAGCCATAGCCTTGTCAGTCTCAGCACAAACACCGTGGATAGAGTCTCAATCTGTAAATTTGCTAACGTTAGCATTCCCAGAAGAAATCCAAAAGTGCTTCCAGATCTCTTCAAGACGAAGCAATTGCAATCGGATCTAAGTAATTTGCAATGTCTCGCATCTTGTGCATTTTTTGGACTTTCAGCAATGATTTTGGCTTAGAGCCAATGTTTAAGAATGGAACGACATGAAAAGTAAACTACTAGTTATTTTAGGTTTTAGTTGTATTAAGCACAAGCGTCAGAAACAATATTCAGTAGCTTAAGGGATCGTTTCCATTAATCGTTTTTTCTTAAGTCGCGATTTTTCTTCAATTTTCTCGATTGAAAAACGATCAATCGCGAATCAGTCGCGAGGATATCGAGAAAAAAAATGAGAAAAAACGATTGAACCTTTTCTGGAAAAAACCATTCTCTCGCGATATCGTTTTTGAATCGTTTACCCATGCGCGATCCGTTCTTGATCGCGAATCTTCAATCGCGAGAGAATCGTTTTTTTCAAGGCGCGAGAGAATCGTGAGGCGGAGTGATATTTGACACATAGGCCGTGTTGCCGTCGTACGCCACTCTATCCGCGAACTGGGAACTACATGTAATGTTGATTGCGGATTTGTCGATGGAAAAACCTATATTACTATACTATACTGTATAAATGCGTAAGATAACCGAATAATATATATGATTCACGATCTATAGTCTCCTACAAGCCGAAGTAGGGCGTATGCTGGAAATATCTTTTCATATTCCTGTACCATGCTTCCTGTGACGTTCGCGCTCAGATTTACTCTGGCGAAGCGTAAATGACAAAATTACATGTTTATTCAATAATCGTGTGAGTCGACAATGTATTAATGATACAGGATGATAGTCACAATATCTTGTTTTGTAAATACCGGGTACAGGTCATAAGTGGATTTGAGTTCGTTGATTGCATTATCAGAATGATTACGGCACAGGCTTGATAGAGGTGTGAATGGGCGCATGGCGATAACCCAGAACAGCTTAGCCCTCCAGCCGAGAATTTCTAGGTTAATTAAGGTGAAAAATAGTGTAATTAAATATGTATATTTTGTTATAGTAAAACATACATTAGGAAAGGGTATCCATTCATGTTTTGGTACAGTTTTTAAACTATTGAGATGTGAATAAGTTCAAAAAATCACCATCAAGTTAATTTTATTTATTATAAGAATATTCGCGGCAGTGATTTCATATTTATATCAAATACATATCTTTTTGATTGAATCGCATATAACGGTTGGATTCGCATATGTACAATACTTTTTATTTTAATTTTATATTTTGATAAATGAACTATGAATGATTCCAAAGGGAAGCTCAAGCCCAAAACCAACTGAATATTATATAATTTCATCTCTTACTGGATTAACCAGTTGTGAAAATTTTTACAAATAGCCCGCGCTATATATTAATAATTAAGTGCTTGCGAAGACTCAAAAGCCCCGTATGACAATGTTATATCCAATACAGCGCCATCTATCTACACAAGGAAAATGGTGATCGTAGGACAAAAAACCACGCGTACAGCGAAAATCTGATGAATCAACTCAAAATTTCAGCCCACACAGATGCCAAAAACGTTCACGAAAAATACTACACAAGAAATCTGGAATAATACCAGCTTTAAAACACAGAAATACCCAAAATAATAGACGAAATTGGAAGTGCAAATGACCCAATCTGACCATATCCGGGCCTGTGTCCCGTACAAAATATATGTAAATATGAAGTTATAATTATATGCATAACCATTATTCCTATGTATATATATAGATATTTTTTTCAATTTCTTTCAATATCCCCATCGTATCTATATAACCGCCAACTGTACAGAAACACGCTATAGTTTTACACTAGGCAAAGTGTTATATATTCATATTAACTTTTTATTTCCAAGAAACTCTCATTTCATTCTTCAATCTATTTGTCACAACATTTTAAAACCACAACATGCCAACACTGCATGGCATGTCTCACGCTTTTCTTCTAATCCGCTGATTGTCTTTGTGTAAACTTCATTCATTTAATATTCCGTGTCTGACATTTCATTTGGAGTAATTGTTTATTGTATATTCAACCAAACTGTTATATCCTGTTTTACTGTCACACAAGCTGTGCTGTCGCGTCACTATATGTCATGCTGTATTATAGTTAGACTATATAAGATATGCAATTTGTGTTTATGATAAACCAGAAACTCGGACACCCAGCTTCTGTCGGACCAAGTTGTGCATAATTCCAACTGGATTTCTTGTGTAGATTTGTAGTTCAGTATATTTTATCACGAGAAGACACACTTCGGTGTAATAAAGAAGTTCCCGTGTTTGCAGCTCTACATTGCGACTTATTTTAGGTTATTTCCTATTTTAAATAAGGTCTTGGAGTTGCGCCGGAAAATCAACTTCTAACAAAAGAATGGAAAAGGAAGAAGAAAAAATGATCGAACTTTATATAGTCTGACTGAAGTGTTAGAAATTCGAACGTGTATGCTTTTCAGTCAGGCTGAACCAATGGCGTACTACTTTCGGCTATAATCCTCAATCGTTTTTTTTTCAATCGTTTATATTTTCTCGATTAAAAAGCGATTGAATCGCGATATCGCTTTTTATTCACGAGAATTTTCTCGATTGAAAAACGATTGCCAACAGAAAAAAAAACCATTCGAACAGCGATCGCGAATGAATCGTTTATTTTGAAGAAAAAAAACCATTCCCTCGCGCCTTGGAAAATCGCGACTTCGAGAAAATTTGACGAAATAAACGATTCATTCGCGAACGATAATTGGAAACGGTGCCTAAGCCAACCGCCGTTCTTAAAAAAATCCTGCGACCTTAATTAAAATGACTTATTCACAAGATATGATGAACCAAAGAAGACTTAAAATATAGACAGAATTAGGACGATCCCATAAAACTTGCTCTTCGGATGAGATTTTTTCTCCCATATAATTCAAATCATTACACAAATCAATATCTTTGTGAAAATATCAAAGACACACCGAGAGGCTATTCCCCGGTTATTGATCGTAATTTTGTTCCGGATTTAACTGAGAGACTATCGTGTCTAGGAGTTACACGTTTGTGAGAGCATAAACTTTCATTGTCGAAACACGTGTTGTCCACGCCTCTGTTCACGACATATATAATTACGCGGACATACAAATATAAAAATTGGGTGGAATATACCAATATTTAATACATTTTCAACAACCATTGTGATGTCACATTACATGAAATTGATCAATAAACACCCGCTACTTTTTTTCTGAAGTAGCCCATATATTGCAACGTCATAGAAATAACATTTCTGCAATGTACTGCTGTTAAATAGGAGAGAGAGAGAGAGAGAGAGAGAGAGAGAATTCAGGTTTAACGTCGCGTTCAGTAATATTTCAGCTATGTAGTAACGATCAAACAAAATTTTAAGTATTCATCCTAAAACTTAGTAATCCAACACATTAAAACATACACACATTAAAACCTATGCAACAAACCGATCTCACTCAAATAACCCAAGATACAGTATTTTTTCTCCCGACTAAAAAGATCTTTTAAGTAGTTGCTCGATGAAAGAATCTCTTACAATATTCTTAAAATCTATACAGTCGATAAGATCGTGTTTCACTGTGAGATCTGCGTTGCATGGAATACACCTTGGGACTGGCTCTTCTTTTTTAGTAAATGTTCGTGAGTTAATCATGTATGGCCGATTCTACATCGCCTGACCATGGCTTGATCGAAACATTTCTGACTGTTCAGATGAGTATAGCCTACTATACTTTATTTGAACTCATGAAATTTGTTATTATTCACAGCATTCAATAAAGATTGGAACAGCTTTCTCACATAAGTACAGATAGAGAGTCTGAAATCGCTATTGGAATTGTCTTCGATTCGGAGTTAAGGATATCGGGAAAACATCTACAACCTTTTTTTTGCTTTGCCAATATCCGAAAATGAAAGGAGCTCAATGGATTAAACATGTTCTTTGCCGATCTATTGAAATCCATGTGAATGCCTTTGATATTATACTTCATTTTGAATTCAGTAATTCTTAGTATATTAACATCCCTCCCCATTAAATCCAGAACATATCTAACTTTCCTCATATACCAGTTTTCTATAAAAAAAAGGCTGGATGAGCGAAATTTGAATTGTACCATAGTGGTTCACTTATTAAATCCTCTATCTTTTATGGTTTTAGTTTCCGTTGCAAAGCCCATCCCCCCATGCTTTCAACGTATCTATCCATTTTTTTTCATTTTTCATGACACCATTGTATATTTATTCTGCTCCTAAAGTGCAGGTGGCTTCGTATCAATCTCTGTCAAAGAGTTTATTCCATTTATGATTTTTCGGGACAAGCCGACTTATCCAGGCAAATTTTAGCGACTGTATAGAAAGAAGTAAATTCAAGATCCGAAGTTTACCAATTTGATAATCACGAGTAAGTTGAACTCTTTTAATTCTGTCTGACCCATTGTTCCATAGGAATTTTAAAAGTAATGTCTTGTCAGTCATAGCGGCTTTGCGGCCTTCTACATTGCCTTGTCACTGACAGCGGCTTTGTGGTCTTCTACATAACCCCGCCATTGACAGCGGCTTTGCGATATTCTACATTGAGCATGTCAGTGACCGCGACTTTATGGTCTTCTAAATCAGAATTTATATCAGGTATGATCAGGAGGATTGCCAAAGCAAGGAAAAGATGAATCAGTTTGGACATTTTACTACTATAAATTTTCCTAGTATTATCAATTTTCGTAGTCTCCACATATGTAGTTCGTTTTTCAGTTCTTCCACCGTGGCAAGCTAATTGATCTAACATCTAACTGTAAAGAAGTTTGTGCCCAGCAGCGTGAAATCATTTACCCAGTCGAGACTCATCTCAGTACAAATTTCTTTATCAGCACCGAAAACAGAACCTACCCACAAAGCTTTTGTTTATTCTATGTTTATATTTACTCCAGAAAATGTATAAAAATATTGAAACAATTAAGAGGTTACTCTCAAAGACTCGTCTAAACCATCAAGGATTAGCTGAGTATGATCAGCGTATTGACTGATCTTGAAAATTGTTCTTGCTATGTCTCCATTTTATTGTGTCATTTTTCCTGATTAACCTACCAAGGACTGGCACATAAAAGAAAAATATATGGTGAATTTGGGTCACCTTGATCACAGCCACAATTTATGAAGAAAAAGTGTGACATATTGCCAACTTGTATGACAAGATTTTTTATATCTGTGAAAAACATTTTTATCCATTTTTGGAAATTTTCGCCGACATTAAGAGTTTTTAATAGTTAAAAAAACAGAATCAAAAGCCTCTTCAAAGTCCAACAAAAAAAGTAAGCCAGGCATATTTCTCTCTTTTGTTTCAAAGAGTATATCATAGAACAGACGAATATTTACACTATATATCGTCCTGGTATAATCCCCTTCTGGTCATCATGAATCGAATACTCTTTTCAATCTATTAGCAATACAACAACTTATTAATTTGTAATTCAAACTTAAAAGCTTTATAGGACGCCAGTTCTTCAATATATATATATATACCGTCACTGGATTTGAAGAAACCACAGATGGCCATAGCGGCACATCTTTTTTAGACCTATATATATATATATATAAATGATGCGGGCCTTCTCTCTCGTCGACTTTACCACAAAAGAGATGATTATAATTTCGACATAGTAAATTATTCATATCTAGACGGCAATGTACCAGAGAGACCTGCAAATGTCGTATAGACATCTCGCCTAATAGCATTTGCTAGATCCTGTGTTAAATGTGACGATTTTAATCAACGTCACAGTACATTATTTCAGAAACTTGTAAACCAGGACTGTATAACTAAGCGCCTCCACTCGAAAGTTCTCAAATTTGGCGACACATACCGCATGCTGTTAGCAAAATACGAGCGTAGCGTGCAAGATTTATGGCGGTACCTCTCGTAAAATTTGTGTCTAATTCCGCTTAACCCGGGGCTAGGGGCCGTAGGAACCTAGTTATTTCAAGATCCTCATAGTGTTCATATAAACAGTCACAATCAAAGGGTGACCGAGATACATCATACTCTAGATAATGACTTTACAATATATAGCATATGTGGAACGTCATGATGTCTTGCTGGCATCATTGAAAACTGTTGACCGCTTCTCTCTCGAAGGAAATTAGCTTAGTTTCATGTATACTATGATTTATCCATTCATTTTGATGATAATGTTATCATGTGAATTAGGTCTTTGGATTATGAACGCGAACATCCTTGAATGGACGACGGCTGAATATTGAATGACAGACTGGAGACTTGTATTTCCAAAACATTCTGGCCTCAATTGGTTTATGGAGCCAAGTAATTACCCTGTTTTGTGTTATTGATAATTCCCCCCTTTCGAACCAATACGTAATTGACCTGAAGACAAACTGACCTATATATTTTCAAAATACTCGTCGCTATATAGCAAAATACTTTGTAAAAGTCTGGAGGGAAGCATTCGAGTCCGAGACTTTTGCCATTTTGCATTTGTTTCAGTGCATTAAGTTTTGTGAATGTAATTGAACCGTCTATAATCAAATTCGTGTCAATTTATTTACTTCAACCATTTTCAAGAATTCTCTGGTATGCTCCTCAGAATATAAATTGCCATAAAATAGTTTTTGAAAATCTTCATATCTAAAATTATATAGTTGCACTGAGATTCAATGTCTACATTTTGTACTTTATAGTCAAAATTATTATTTAACAATATTATTACGCCTCGTGATCTAGGCGATAAGGGGCCTACCCAGGTATCTTGATCCCAATCTTGATCAATATCGTAGTCCTTGTCACTGTGTGTAACCTGTAGGCGGATAATAGAAAAGTTTTTTTTTAACCCTATCTGGCCTGGGCGATTTGGGGTGTACCGCAGCCTGGGGACGGGCGGGACGTTTTGGAAAGTGCTCCCTATATATTTTCGCTAAGCCGAAAGGGCTGAAACTTACCACACCATATATTTTGGCCCGGCTCTGCAAGAAAATGTAGAAAAAAATACAAAATGGCTGCCATGACGACGTCATTTTTTAAAAAGAACATTTTTGGACGATATTTCGGACAGAAATTTCATTTTTTTGTTTTTATTTCCTTCGCAAAAGCTGCATGATAAATTAGTAAATAATAATCTGATATAAAATGAGGTCACCTCCGCATCAGCCTCACTCCACAGCCTTTAAAATGCTAATGAATTTGCCGTCTTCCTACTACTCAAGTCACGTGGATTTTCTCGGCTGAGGAAATATTATATCCGAGGAGGAAATATTATATCCGCGGAGGAAATATTATATCCGTCGAGGAAATATTATATCCGCGGAGGAAATGATTATAGCCGCGGAGGAAATATTATATCCGCGGAGGAAATTATATTTGATGTATTATATTTATTCTTCGCCTTTATCTCTGTTTTTACTTCCTTGAACACGAAAAATTTGCAGAATATTGCTATGAATTCGCTGAAAATTCAATTGATTTCTTGGAAAATACAAAAAAAACTAGAAAATTAAGTTGATTTCTTGGAAATAGAAGAAAAACATAGGAAATCGGAACAAAACGACAATGACCCTAACGGACCATCGTAAATACATGCTTTTCCTGGATATTAACATTGGAAGACACTTGTGTGTTATATAGGTGCAAATTACTCTTCTTGGACCGTCAGTTGACCGGAAAAGATGTCACAGGAAGTGGCCACGATGTCATCGGAAGTCATGTGACCGGATGTGACGTCATCCCTGAGTCTCCCGTCTCAGCCTCAAAAATGATAATGAATCGGTCTTTTCTATACTACTCATATTACTTCTCAAAATAACGCGATATTTCGCAATATCGCTCAATATCGCTCATTATCGCGCAATTATAACGCGATATTTCGCAATATCGCATAATATCGCTCATTATCGAGCAATTGTAACGCGATACTTCTCAATATCGCTCATTATCAACGCGATATTCGTAATATCGCTGAATTTCACTCCTTATCGCACAATTATAACGCGATGTTTCGCAATATCGCACAATCTCGCTCAGTATGGCGCAATTATATTTCGCAATATCGCTCATCGCGCAATTATAACGCGATACTTCTCAATATCGCTCATTATCGCGCAATTATAACGCGACATTTCGAAATATCGCTCAATATCGCTCTTTATCGCCCCATTATAACGCGATATTTCGCAATATAGCACAATATTGCTTACTGTCGCGCAATTACAACGCGATATTTCGTAATATCGCCTTTTCGCATTATCGCTTCGCATTTTCGCGTTATCGCATCGCGTTTTACTTTATCGCTTCGTCTTTTCGCATTATCGCTTCGCATTTTCGCGGTATCGCATCGCGGTTTACTTTTTCGCATCGCGTTTTCGCACTGTCGCTTCGCATTTTCGCATCGCGTTTCAAACTGTCTCAAGGGCGATATTCGATGACCCCTCTCCGCCATCATACAATGTAGATATTCGTTGAAAGAGTATTTTTCAAAGATTGTGAAGATATTCGGATTTTAGCCAAATTAATTTGTAAAATGAACCTTCTTTTTAAAATGGCTATTTTCAATAAAGTATTCTACTTATCGTAAAATACATCACCATTTCCGATAGAAGACCACAACAGAAAATCTGTCGCTCAGTTGTATAAGTTTTGGTCTAGTTCTTATCCTATTGACAGTTGAAAATTTCTTCATAAAATCGAGCAACTCCCAGTGTTAAACTTTGAAGTTGAATTAAAAACTAATTAATTCAATCTTCGAAATTCTGAGACAAAATTATGGAGTACATAATGTATTAAACAATTACACCAAATTTCAGGTCTCTAAGATTAATACTTTTGGAGAAATAAACCATCTTCATGTGAATTAGGTGAAAAAAAGGAATTGGAGAAATCGATCAAAAAGGGGAAAACGTGCTTAGGTAGTCTCGATTTTTGCAATTGACGCTCAAATTTTACAAGGAAATATATATCTATTTTTTCAAATGGACACCAAAGTCAAGTATTGGGAGATCATGATTTCAAAAATTATTGTTTGGTATAGTTTCAAAATAATGTTTTTAATTCGACTTTAACGTACAGAAATGACCGAATCTCGTTCCAGGAGCTTGTTTCATACCTTTACTGTCACTGCTCGGTGGGTTGTGGGAGTGAATTGTCAGTCATTATGAGTAGATGTCATAGCCTTTTTGAATATATATATATAGCCGCCACAATTCATACTGATCGCACGGATTTCAATCATTCATTCACTGATCATATAAACGATTTCTGAAAAGGCAAGACGGACGATGCCTAAATCCAAACCGCGACAAGTTTTTAGTCTCGTGCTTTAATATAGTGTTATCATTACACGTAAACTATACTGTATATATATATATTTTGTGGGGCTAACTGGATTAGGTAAAGCATGAAACCATGTCGTAAGACAGAAAATGAAATAAACGATGATGGTCTGTCGTAATTTTCGTGAATAAATATGTTAGATAATTAACCTACATGTATCTAGGGAAACAGGAAAAGGTGGGGGCGAGATAATATTTCTTCCGTCGACCCACGGTTTGTGGCAAGTCATACAATTGGTGCAAGCAGGCGATTTCCTGGTTAGGCTGTAGCCAGTTACCCCTACAATACACAAACGACCAACAGGTTAATCGGCTGTCAGCGAGGGCACAATAATCTGTTCAATTTTCAGACCTATATAAGTAATTATAATCAAGTCAGGGAACTCAGGAAAATAGATTCAAACCTTAAAGTACGAACTGAAATTTCAAACTTTTTTTTTCAACTGAAGGAAGATAAAATTTTGAATATTGAAGTTGGGTAATAAAAAAAGTGCTGATTTCTTCAGTCAGGAGGGTTCCGTATCCTTAAGAGAAAGACAACGAGTTAAACACATTAATGACATTAACCAGGAATTAAGCTTACATAGTCAATATCAAACAATTTGTAGACGTGAAACTCTTAACTATAGCTTTTATGAACATAGGAACAAGGGGAAACAAGTACGTTAATATTAATATATGGGATTACATCCTGCAATAGGATGTTTCTTCACGTTTGATCACTCAGGCCTACGGCTTTCGTGACCAAACTTAGGCCCATCCTATTGTAGCGCGTTCTATTCTAGTTGTTTTACCGCACGAAACAAGGACTTATTTATGACTTTCACTACATATTGTGATTGCCTTATTTTCTCTATGTTGTTTATATATGCCATATATTTTTATATTGGCGATAACCAATCTCTCTCATTAATCAAGTATTTTCGGTAATTCGGCTCAATGGATTTTGTAACCAACATAAAGATATAATTTATATATCAATGCCAGGCCTCTTGGTTACTCAGACTTCTGTCTCGAAGAATATAACAGATAATGTTATAACAGCTGTAATATTCCTCAATGTTGATATTCGGATCCTTTCGAAAGCGAAAATGAATTTTCAGCAGAAATCACGGACCCTCAAAACAAGAATTTTGTGAAAGTTTAGGGTGAAGTGTCGAAATATGGGGTCTCCATACATGACCACCATGCTCTATATGTCTTTTTTATAAAGAGCATGGCGTTAGGTATAGACCCCATATTTCGACATTTCATCCTAAAAACACCCCCACCCTCCCAAAACACTTGTTTTGGGGGCCTCTGACAGATAATGCTATATTAGTTTATAATAATCCTCAAGATTGAAACTCGGATCCCTTCTGAAGTGAAAATGAACTTTTAGCAGAAATCACAAACGAAGTGTTGAAATATGGGGTCTCCATACATGATCGCCATGCTTTATATGTCTTCTTTTATAAAGAGAATGGCACTAGGTATAGAGATCTCATATTTCGACATTTCACCCTAAAAACACCCCCACCCTCCCAAAACGTTTGTTTTGGGGGCCTTTCGCAGAAATACACCACTATCAGCTCATTTCTTCAATACTTTATCAGCTTATCGCAGATTGAACTTAATTCGCTAACAGCAAAGCAACAAAGATGGATAACATGTTATTTATTAAACCGACAGAGCTATCTACATATTACCGCTTGTTGTGTGTGATACGCACAATGCGTGGGCTGTTACTTTTGTATAGATATGCCTATACAAACTGCCGAGGTTCAACTTGAACAAGATCCGGTATTTCTTAAAAACAAATGACCCCCCACGGCTTTATATATATCGAGAGAGAGATTTTCAACTGTGTTATTTCACTTCATTTGAACGACATACCTTCCAGCAGCAGTATATCTTATTTGATGTTGTCTAGAGTCTAGTTAACGAGATTGTCGACTGAGAAGCATGAAGACTCATTTGTCTGCGTTTGTTCTGAGCTCATGGCTTGGATTCTGTCTGGCCATTCCCAAGGATTTCTGTCCGCCTGTGAATGGAACTCGAGTCACATTGTCAAATCACCAGCTTACAAACATACCTGGGAACATACCAGTAGATGCCGCATACCTGGATTTAAGCAGTAATCTTTTAAGTGTACTCAGGAACGGTTCTTTATCACGGCTCACTCAGCTCATTTCACTGGACGTTTCACGTAACGAGATCACTAAACTCGAGCCCAATGCTTTCGTTGGTCTCAACAAACTATGTTACTTAAATCTACAGGGTAACACACTTACTCTGACATACCAGGCCTACCCAGAAAATGTGTTCTCACCCATACAGCGACTGGGAGTTCTTCTGTTAGAAAACAATACTGTCAACGCCGACTACAACACAGTCAAAGCCAACTACACCATCACCAACGCTCACTCACAAGTTGCACCTAACGATTGCTGCTATCCTGAACGGACATTCAAATATTTACCGTATCTTCGAGAGCTCCACATCGAGGGACAAGAAAGAACTGTCTTCGGAAAAAGCTTTCAGTCGATGTTGTCCCTGGAAGTGTTGTATGTTTCTGGGACGATAAAGACCATCGAGAATGGGACATTCTAAGCATTTAGCAACGTAAGTCTAAAGACACTGCTCACACAAAGCGATATATTTAATTACAGTGTTGATGCCGGGGCTCTTTCACCGCTGAAGAAATTGCGGTCGTTAACAATACAGGGATATATAGGCCTTGATAAAGGATTACGTTCACTGTATGGTATACGCTTCCATAACATGACATCTGTAATTCTAAGAGGGGTAAACTCGCTTAAAGCAGGAGAGATGAAGCAACCCAATTATATCGTCACGAAAGAGAATGGGCAGTACTTGGCCTCCATCTGTACTTCCGTGATCGACATTAGTAATAACATGATAATATCATTAGAGACAGAATATCTAGCTCAGTTCCGCTTCCCGCAATGTTTAAAGGTATTGCTCGCCCAACAAAATCGGTTTAACATTGGTACCTCATGCCAGGCATTATTAGAACTACTCAGGTTCATTAACTTGCGATACGTCGATGTAAATGCTGTGCACCGTCGGACGACATTGAAAGAAAAGCCTTACGTTTTTCAACAGAAAGACCACGGCAATTTGTATGACACGGTTGTGTCATATGGTTCACCATCCGGAGTCACAAGAGATGACATAGACGTGGAGGATGAACGTCCTGGAAATATGGAGATATCTGCACCACCGCATCTAGAGGTAGTGCACGCCAATTATATGAGGGACTACAAATATTATCCCTTACCATTTTCGATTAGTATTAAGAACGCAGGAAATATTCGCGATTTGGACTTCTCGTATAGTGGCCTTTCAACTTGTAAATTGACAGTTTACGGCTTGGAGTCGCTCAAAAATTTGGACGTTTCTGGCTGGAACTGTTCTGAGTTAAACCCCAACGCATTCGAACATCTTCCTTCTCTTCAAACTGTGGTCATGCGCAACATTAACCTCAATATTGGTCTGAAGACAGACCCTGACGCTAGGCTCTTCAGGAACCTCACATGTTTGGAGTCCCTGGATATTTCCGGCAATGACTTGGTACGGATTCACAAAAATTTACTCTCAACGTCGCAAAATTTGAAAACTTTGATTATGGCCAAAAACAAACTTTTGAGGTTACCAAAAGCAGTTAGAAAATTGAACTCACTCAAGATGCTAGACCTGTCTTTCAATGCAATGACCTCCCTTTACGATACCGATCGGAAGTGGTTGGACAGCATTCAACCACCTGTGACCTTGATCCTTCGAGGAAATCCATGGACGTGCACCTGCCAGACTCGGAGATTTTTAAAATGGGTCTTGGAAACACAAGTGGACATTTGGGAAATTGAAAATTTAACATGCACTTTGGAAAATGGCACAGTGGTAGCCTTCAATGCTCTGCGACAAACCCTTAAAGATTTTGAAGTAAGCTGTATTAGCCATTTCTGGCTGATATTTTCTATCATTTCGTCCTGTGTTATCATTGTTTTGTTGATACTCACCATTGTCGCGTATCGGTTTAGATGGAATATCAAATATTGGATTTTGACAAAATTTAAACGTAGACAAGGCTATGAACCGATAGATCCACATCGTTATCGGTATGACGCTTTTGTGGCCTACAACCATCAAGATTATCAGTGGGTGGTCTTCACACTGCGCCAGTTTCTGGAGGATGGAGATGAGCAGTACTCTCTCTGCCTTCATCATAGAGATTTCCCAGTAGGGGAGAGTATTCAACAGAACATCGCGGATGCCATCAACATGAGCAAAAAAATCATTATTGTGGTAAGCAGGGAGTATTTGCAGTGTGACTGGGCGGAGTTTGAGATCCGGATGGCCGGTATGCGGATGATACAGGACGGTCGAGAGAACGTGATCATCGTTATAATGTTGGAGGATATCCCGGTTCGAGAGATGCCCAGGTCACTATTAAACATTTGGCAAAGCGTGACCTTTCTGCTGTTGTCCAGAGATCCTTTAGACGAGAGGCTTTTCTGGTCCAGGCTTTCCGAAGCCATGACACGTTGATTTTCAACAGTTGAACTTACATGTCGTTAAGTAGCGTCAATGTCAATCTTCAAATATGATATGCCAAAGTGGGAAACATTCAAGACCGATAATGTGCGGCATATTTCTGAACAGAGACATTATTCATTGATCCAAGACGACCTTAGTTTTTATTTCAAGACGAAATTTTAGTCTGAGCCAGTGAAAATTTTTTAACCAAGAATGCAAGTGAGCAGACGAGACAGTCACATGTACTACACGAACTCATGACAGCACTAAGCACATGTATGTGTTTACGAGATAAAACTTACCTTCCGCAAACTATTTAAAAAATAATTGTTTATAATTTTAACATTCCTGTTTACTCCCTGTGAAATTGAGAAACCAATATCAGGCCATGTTATATTCGAGCCTAGTGTAGAATGATCTTTGTGGCTGACATTATATGTGCAAAGGTTATCGTGACTGGCAGTCAGTGCTTGTCTCTGCTCATCCAGCTAACTCACGTGGATGTGGCTCTAAACGTGCAACTTAAGCTCATTTGATCGAACCAGTGCTGTGTACAATACACTGAAATGGAATACACTGTCCTTAATCGGATCCGGCGATAAATCTTTCAGTCAGTGCACATGTTATACCACAGACCATGTATTTAAAACCGCTTCATGGGTGTGAATTACGGTATTTGGATAAGATCTTTCTTAATGTTAGAAAGAGGCCGGAGGGGGGCATACATACAAATTAACAAAATCTAAACTGCCAAAACTTGGCTGAACTGACAAGATCAGTGTTTTGGACTTCTAGAATAACCATAGAAAGTGTGATCGACACACACAAATATGTTTATCTTAGGTCGATTGTGTCGTTTAAGCTGTATAAAAAATTGTTTTAACACGACTGTATATCATGATTGGGGGAACAATAGAGTATAATCTATTGCATGACGATCTTGAGCTGTTTAGGATAGCGTGTCTGAAATTCATACACAATGTCAGCAAATTGTACTTCCAGCAGTGACAACCGCTCAGTCGTATTGTACATAATCTCAATAAACTGTACCTCTGACAGTAGTTAATCACACAAGAGCGATATCATCCATTGTTTAATTATCCTGTAAATAACCACGGAATCTATCTGTAACCAACTGTAATTATCTCCCAATTTTCTACTGATTGCTACTGTAAATATGTCTGATATATGCTCTCCACGAGGAGGAAATAAAGGTAATAATAATAATTGCGGTCTCGGGCCAATACAGCTGACCGAGGACCTATAACAAGGCCAATATGAAAACACTTGGTGAATAACATAATATTATCGCGCAATTATAACGCAACATTTCGCAATATCGCTGAATATCGCGCAATTATAACGCGATATTTCGCAATATCGCACAATATCGAAAATTATCGTGCAATTATAACGCGATATTTCGTAATATCGCAATATCGCATTATCGCTTCGTATTTTCGCATTATCGCATCGCGTTTTACTGTATCGCTTCGTGTTTTCCCATTATCGCTTTGCATTTTCGCGTTATCGCATCGCGTTTTACTTTATCGCGTCGCATTCTCGCGTTATCGCATCGCGTTTCAAACTATTTCAAGGGCGATATTCGATGACCCTTCTCGGCCATCATACAATGTAGATTGTGAAGATATTCGGATTTTAGCAAAATTAATTTGTAAAATGAGCCTTCTTTTTAAAATGGCTATTTCCAGTAAAGTATTCTACTTATCGTAAAATACATCATCATTTCCGATAGAAGACCACAACGGAAAATCCATCACTCAGTTGTATAAGGTTTGGTCTAGTTCTGATCCTATTGACAGTGGAAAATTTCTTCACAAAATCGAGCAAATCCCAGTGTTAAGCTTTGAAGTTGAATTAAAAACTAAGTAATTCAATCGTCGAAATTCTGAGACAAAGCTAATGTAGTACATAATGTATTAAGCAATGACACAATATTTCAGGTCTCTAGGATTAAGATTTTTGGAGAAATGAACCATGTTCATGTGAATTAGGTGAAATCGATCAAAAAGGGGGAAAACGTGCTTAGGTTGTCTCGATTTTTGCAGTTGACTCTCAAATTTTACAAGGAAATATATATATATTTTTTTCAAATGGACATCAAAGTCAAGTATTGGGAGATAATGATTTCAAAAATTATTGTTTCAAAATAATGTTTTTACAGTAACCCGACTTTTACGTACAGAAATGACTGAATCTCGTTCCAGGAGCTTGTTTCACACCTTTACAGTCACCGCTCGGTGGATTGTGGGAGTGAAATGGCAGTCATTATGAGTAGATGTCATAGCCCTTTTGTATATAAATAGCCGCCTCAATCCATACTCATCGCACTGATTTCAGTCATTCATTCACTGATCATATAAAGTGATAAACGATTTCTGAAAGGGCAAGCCGGACGATGCCTAAATCCAAACCCCGACAATTTGTTAGTCTCGTGTTTTACTTTAGTGTTATCATTACACGTAAACTATACTGTATATGTATATTTTGTAGGGCTAACTGGATTAGGTGTAGCATGGAGCCATACGTAAAACCGAAAATGAGATAAACGATAATGGTCTGTCGAAATTTCTGAGAATAAATGTTTTAGATAATTAAACTATATAGGGAAACAAGAAAAGGTGGGGGCTAGATAATATTTCTTCCGTCGACCCACGCTTTGCGGCAAGTCATACAATTGGTGCAAGCAGGGGATTTCCTGGTTAGGCTGTAGCCAGTAATTAGTTACCTCTACAATACACAAACGACCAACAGGTTAATCGGCTGTCAGCGGGGGCACAATAATCTGTTCAATTTTCACACCTCTATAAGTAATTATAATCAAGTCAGGGAACTCAGGAAAATAGATTCAAACCTTAAATTACACTATTTCGAACTGGAATTTCAAACTTTTTTTTTCAACTGAAGGAAGATAAAATCTTGAATATTGAATTTGGGTAATAAAAAAAGTGTCGTTTTCTTCAGTCAAGAGGGTTCCGTATCCTTAAGAGAAAGACAATGAATTAAACACATTAGTGACATTAAACAGGAAGTAAGCTTACATAGTCAATATCAAACAATTTGTAGACGTGAAACTCCTAACTATAGGGTGCACTCCAGAGATTCTTTCCGTCGGCATGGAATAGACTATGGGTCCGTTTTTCGGCCACCAGTTGTCGTAAAACCTTCAACCCAAATCACTTATATGTATATATTTTCTGAAAGAGCACGATGAAACTATTATTTTAAGATATACCACTGCTATGTTATAGAAAATTTAAACTCGAACATTCTTCTCCATGCTTGCTTCATTTTTCCTAGAAAACCCCTTAAAAACGTCGAAAAATGGTCAAATTCGGCTCAATTTCCAGAAAAATCTGTAAGAGCGATTTTAATTAAACTTCTTACACACGTTCCCTGGTTCGGTCTCAACTTAAAAAGGCAAACAAAAGTGGGTGTCAACCTAACCGTTTTTTGTCAGATTTTCTTCCCGTAAATGAGTCCCGATTTTTAGGCACACCCAAGGGGCATAACTGAGGCAGGACAAACTTTACTCCATGATCCCGATCAGCGTGTAGACGAAGCCAGCCCTCGATTTGTACGTACTCGTTTGCAGCGTTGATAATGCCGAATAGGATGGCATTATAGATATAAGCTATTAAGGAGACAAGAAGAATTATGATGTAGCAGAACAAGGGCAGTCTATCGTATTATGAAATTAGAGAGGGGCCATTACTACGAAACTGTGGAGGGCAACCTTAAGGGGCAGGATGTTTTTTACTAAATTAATTATTCACATTTGTCGTAATCTCAGAGTGTTTGCGAGTATGGCGGTATACAACACTTGCCAGTTATACATACTATTGTGGGAAATCCGACCGATAACTTTCCCCCTACCCCATCTTTGTTTTGATCACTTTTGCCAATTCTAGCGGGATTTTCGAGAACAAAACTCAAAATTAACCTATTTCTTCTTAATAATGTGCATCCATTCGGCAATATGAAGGCCGTGGTTGCTTTTCCGCTTTCCAATGATAGCAGAAACACGGGGAAATGCAAATAAGAGATGGAACCAAGTCAAATTATTGGTAATTTTCCACTGAATTTCCTTCCAGAAACATGGGAAATATTTCAGAAACTTGAAAAATAATTCGTAAAACCATAATAATATACATCTATTCCATCCTTTATGGACTGTAAATGGGTTCTCTTGTAAAGAAAATTTACGCTGGCAAATTGATATCATTCTGATAGGACCTCGTTCTGCCATAATATCCACCGAAATCTCATTCCAGGGGGAGATAACTCCTGTATGGAATACAGTATGCAATAACCTCAATAGTATACTAATGGACACACTGTGGATTATTTTAATCGAACTCCTGGTCTTCTTTCCACCTGCTTCCGAAAATAGCGTTTCAGGTGTAACTTGGCAGTCAAAATTAAACAATCTGGCGTAATGACACATTTCCGCTCCGTAACGGAGTCTACATTAAGATAATGCATAGACTCCATTATTATGCCTTAAAGGGTGCACTCCAGAGATTCTTTCATTCGGCATGGAATAGACTATGGGTCCGTTTTTCGGCCACCAGTTGTCGCAAAACCTTCAACCCAAATCCCTTATATGTATATATTTTCTGAAAGAGCATGATGAAACTATTATTTTAAGATATAACACTGCTATGTTATAGAAAAATTTAACTCGAACATTCTCCTCCATGCTTGCTTCATTTTTCCTAGAAAACCCCTTAAAAATGTTGAAAAATGGTCAAATTCGGCTCAATTTCCAGAAAAATCTGTAAGAGCGATTTCAATGAAACTTCTTACACACGTTCCCTGGTCCGGTCTCAACTTAAAAAAGGCAAACAAAAGTGGGTGTCAACCTAACCGTTTTTTGCAAGATTTTCCCGTAAATGAGTCCCGATTTTTAGGCACACCCAAGGGGCATAACTGAGGCAGGATAAACTTTACTCCATGATCCCGATCAGCGTGTAGACGAAGCCAGCCCTCGATTTGTACGTACTCGTTTGCAGCGTTGATAATGCTGAATAGGATGGCATTACAGATATAAGCTATTAAGAAGACAAGAAGAATTATGATGTAGCAGAACAAGGGCAGTCTATCGTATTATGAAATTAGAGAGGGGCCATTACTACGAAACTGTGGGGGGCAACCTTAAGGGGCAGGATGTTTTTTTACGAAATTAATTATTCACATTTGTCGTAATCTCAGAGTGTTTGCGAGTATGGCGGTATACAACACTTGCCAGTTATACATAGTATTGTGGGAAATCCGACCGATAACTTTCCCCCTACCCCATCTTTGTTTTGATCACTTTTGCCAATTCTAGTAGGATTTTCGAGAACAAAACTCAAAATTAAACTATTTCTTCTTAATAATGGGCATCCATTCGGCAATATGAAGGCCGTGGTTGCCTTTCCGCTTTCCAATGATACCAGGAAAGCGGGGTGATGTAACCAAGTCTAATATTTGGTAATTTTGCACTAAATTTTCTCCTAGAAACATGAGAAATGCTCCAGAAACTTAAGAAATAATTCATAAAACCTTCATAATATACATCCGTTCCATCCTTTTTGGACTGTAAAGGGGTTCTCTTGTAAAGAAAATAGTTCTGGCAAATTTATATCATTCTGATAGGACCTGGTTCTGCCATAATATCTACCGAAATCTCATTCCAGGGGGAGATAACTCCTGTATGGAATACAGTATACAATAACCTCAATAGTATACTAATGGACACACTGTGGATTATTTTAATCGAACTCCTGGTCTTCTTTCCACCTGCTTCCGAAAATAGCGTTTCAGGTGTAACTTGGCAGTCAAAATTAAACAATCTGGCGTAATGACACATTTCCGCTCCGTAACGGAGTCTACATTAAGATAATGCATAGACTCCACTATTATGCCTTAAAAAGGGTGCACTCCAGAGAATCTTTCATTCGGCATGGAATAGACTATGGGTCCGTTTTTCGGCCACCAATTGTCGTAAAACCTTCAACCCAAATCACTTATATGTATATATTTTCTGAAAGAGCACGATGAAACTATTATTTTAAGATATACCACTGCTATGTTATAGAAAATTTAAACTCGAACATTCCTCTCCATGCTTGCTTCATTTTTCCTAGAAAACCCCTTAAAAATGTCGAAAAATGGTCAAATTCGGCTCAATTTTCAGAAAAATCTGTAAGAGCGATTTTAATTAAACTTCTTACACACGTTCCCTGGTTCGGTCTCAACTTAAAAAGGCAAACAAAAGTGGGTGTTAACCTAACCGTTTTTTGTCAGATTTTCTTCCCGTAAATGAGTCCCGATTTTTAGGCACACCCAAGGGGCATAACTGAGACAGGACAAACTTTACTCCATGATCTCGATCAGCGTGTAGACGAAGCCAGCCCTCGATTTGTACGTACTCGTTTGCAGCGTTGATAATGCTGAATAGGATGGCATTATAGATATAAGCTATTAAGGAGACAAGAAGAATTATGATGTAGCAGAACAAGGGCAGTCTATCGTATTATGAAATTAGAGATGGGCCATTACTACGAAACTGTGGAGGGCAACCTTAAGGGGCAGGATGTTTTTTACGAAATTAATTATTCACATTTTTCGTAATCTCAGAGTGTTTGCGAGTATGGCGGTATACAACACTTGCCAGTTATACATATTATTGTGGGAAATCCGACCGATAACTTTCCCCTACCCCATCTTTGTTTTGATCACTTTTGCCAATTCTAGCAGGATTTTCGAGAACAAAACTCAAAATTAACCTATTTCTTCTTAATAATGTGCATCCATTCGGCAACATGAAGGCCGTGGTTGCTTTTCCGCTTTCCAATGATAGCAGAAACACGGGAAAATGCAAATAAGAGATGGAACCAAGTCAAATTATTGGTAATTTTCCACTGAATTTCCTCCCAGAAACATGGGAAATACTTCAGAAACTTGAAAAATAATTCGTAAAACCATAATAATATACATCTATTCCATCCTTTATGGGCTGTAAATGGGTTCTCTTGTAAAGAAAGTTTACACTGGCAAATTGATATCATTTTGATATGACCTAGTTCTGCCATAATATCTACCGAATTCTCATTCCAGGGGGAGATAACTCCTGTATGGAATACAGTATGCAATAACCTCAATAGTATACTAATGGACACACTGTGGATTATTTTAATCGAACTCCTGGTCTTCTTTCCACCTGCTTCCGAAAATAGCGTTTCAGGTGTAACTTGGCAGTCAAAATTAAACAATCTGGCGTAATGACACATTTCCGCTCCGTAACGGAGTCTACATGAAGATAATGCATAGACTCCACTATTATGCCTTAAAAAGGGTGCACTCCAGAGAATCTTTCATTCGGCATGGAATAGACTATGGGTCCGTTTTTCGGCCACCAATTGTCGTAAAACCTTCAACCCAAATCACTTATATGTATATATTTTCTGAAAGAGCACGATGAAACTATTATTTTAAGATATACCACTGCTATGTTATAGAAAATTTAAGCTCGAACATTCTTCTCCATGCTTGCTTCATTGTTCCTAGAAAACCCCTTAAAAATGTCGAAAAATGGTCAAGTTCGGCTCAATTTCCAGAAAAATCTGTAAGAGCGATTTTAATTAAACTTCTTACACACGTTCCCTGGTCAGGTCTCAACTTAAAAAGGCAAACAAAAGTGGGTGTCAACCTAACCGTTTTTTGTCCGATTTTCTTCCCGTAAATGAGTCCCGATTTTTAGGCACACCCAAGGGGCATAACTGAGGCAGGACAAACTTTACTCCATGATCCCGATCAGCGTGTAGACAAAGCCAGCCCTCGATTTGTACGTACTCGTTTGCAGCGTTGATAATGCTGAATAGGATGGCATTATAGATATAAGCTATTAAGGAGACAAGAAGAATTATGATGTAGCAGAACAAGGGCAGTCTATCGTATTATGAAATTAGAGAGGGGCCATTACTACGAAACTGTGGAGGGCAACCTTAAGGGGCAGGATGTCTTTTACGAAATTAATTATTCACATTTGTCGTAATCTCAGAGTGTTTGCGAGTATGGCGGTATACAACACTTGCCAGTTATACATAGTATTGTGGGAAATCCGACCGATAACTTTCCCCCTACCCCATCTTTGTTTTGATCACTTTTGCCAATTCTAGCAGGATTTTGGAGAACAAAACTCAAAATTAACCTATTTCTTCTTAATAATGTGCATCCATTCGGCAATATGAAGGCCGTGGTTGCTTTTCCGCTTTCCAATGATAGCAGAAACACGGGAAAAATGCAAATAAGAGATGGAACCAAGTCAAATTATTGGTAATTTCCCACTGAATTTCGTCCCAGAAACATGGGAAATACTTCAGAAACTTGAAAAATAATTCGTAAAACCATAATAATATACATCTATTCCATCCTTTATGGACTGTAAATGGGTTCTCTTGTAAAGAAAATTTACGCTGGCAAATTGATATCATCTTGATATGGCCTAGTTCTGCCATAATATCCACCGAAATCTCATTCCAGGGGGAGATAACTCCTGTATGGAATACAGTATACAATAACCTCAATAGTATA
>JAVTVY010005864.1:0-41219 GCA_036873755.1 Hanleya hanleyi
ATTATTCATATTTATTATAGGGTCTCTGGTTCCACTATCCGTCTTATTTCATTTAAGGAACTATTGGCGATGCCTTTGTACCACTGAGTCGAGACACTTTGTTGTCCCTAGATTTGGCTCGTGTACATGCATGCATTGTCGCCTGACCCTTACATCAAGTATGAACCCTCATTCATATATTGTCTTTTTCTACATTACAAGCGTCTAGTCCGTCATTCATAATCCAGCCGTCGTCCATTAGAGAATATCCGCGTCCATAATCCAAAGACCTAGTCCATTTCCACATAACAGTATTAGCACCAAATTCAAAAAGATAAAAGTATACATAAACATAGGCTTGTTTCCTGCAAGAGAGAAGCGGTCAACAGTTTTCAATGATGCCGGCAAGACATCATGATGTTCCAAAATATCAAATCCGTATCGCTGATCAGTATTCTTAATCCATAATATTCGTTATAGAGTCGTCATCTAAAAATGATGTACCTCAGTCACGCTTTGATTGTGACTGTTCATATGAGTACCATGAGGATGTTGAAGTACATGGGCTCATACGGCCCCTAACCCCGGGTTAAGCGGAATTAGACACATGTCACGAAACGTAGCCCCATAGATCTTGCACGCTACGTTCGTATTTTGCTATCAGCATGCGATATGTATCGCCAAATTTGAGAAACTTTGAGTGTATTCTGTGATGTTTAATCTCACAAACTGTGCGCGAGAGTAGAAGTCCAGCATTTCACTAATCTAAGGCATGGAAGGACTCAACGATATTAGGCACCCATATTAGATTTTCGTATACATTTTAGCATAACTAAAATATGACCGCTGGAACAAAAGTCATATTTCGATTTACTGTAACGGCAGAGATTGCGATATTGAAAACGGTAGGTCGGTTTAAGGTGTCATGCTATAGATAACCAGGCTAAAATATATAAGAAGAAAAGGGAAACAAGATTTTTAACGTCAGCCGACGATGTTTATGTCATAATATTGCCAGGCGGAATGGAAACGGACAGCATATTCCAGGTATTAATTGAGTTTCTAGCTAATAGACTTAGCGCAAGTCTACCACATTTGAAATGAACACAATTTTGAAAAATCATTATGATCTTATAAAAACTCAAATACTCAAAAACGGCCTGTCATCGACGGTGCGCGGACATCCCCCCGAGGACATTTCTCCCTGCTGACATATCCCACTTCATATATATCTGTGTACTATGAGTTCATACGAATGTGTAATAAAATTGACTTTTTCTAAAAAAAATTCTTGTTTTCTATAATTTGGCATGACTAAACAATAAATACACAGTATAAGTTAATAACTATCACATAGTTATGTGATTCTACTCGAGCAGCAGGTTGAAATCGGGATAATAAAGCTGTGAGGATTGTTAAATGGTATTGTAATCAGTGGTTTTAAAGACAAACTGTATACAATGACTTTCCTTGTGCCATGAACGGACTGATTCTACTCCGGCAATGGGCTAACTCGGGATAAAGATAAGCTAAACAATAGATTCTACCTAATTACAGACATTATGTAACAAACATGCTGATTTATTTAAATTGGTGATTAAATTTGAAAAGACAACATATTTGCAACAATATATCATCTAACAATGATGTTTATTTTGTCTCCGTTGAAACCATGGGGTATTCTTCGAAATCGTCAATTTATTGAAAGTAACTTATTGAAAAGATAATCATCAAAATCGCTTTATTTATAACTTGGTTGCATTTTTATTTTGTTACTAAGTCATACAAATCTGGTTAACAGTGCCGCTATCTTAAATATAGCTGGGGAAAATTTATGTCCGATTAAGCTTATTGAAAATAAGAATAAAATATTTTTGTAAATATGTGTTTCACATTCGTATGAAATCATAGCACAAATATCTATGGGAAGGAGGGGGAAATGTCCGCAGGGGGAGATGTTCGAAGGGAGAAATGTCCTATTTTACATGATAATTGCAAGCGTGGGTAATAAGAAAATGTCACTATCACAAGTTTTTTTGTTTGCTCTTGCCTTCAGACTTTACAAATCATTCGGCACAATACATTATTTGTTATTTTAAAAGCCATTAAGACTTTACCAAATAAGATATAGATTATTAAACATTCTCGCATTTCTGAGAATGATATCTTGCTCACAAATAATGAATGACTGCCTTTTTTGAATAGAAAACCTAAGTTTTCAATCAGAAAATCATGGTTTTCGAATCGAAAACTTAGGTTTACGGTCGAAAACCTAGGTTATCTATCACACAACCCCCGAGTTTCTCTTTCCTTAACTTCGAGTTTCTATTTCTCAACACCGAAAATCACAGTTGTGATTAGAAAACTTAAGTTATCGAACCGAAAACCTAGGTTTTCGAATTGATAACTTAAGTTTACGGTCGAAAACCTAAGCTATCTAGCAGACAACCCCGAGTTTCTCTTTTATTGGACACTTTCTAATCGATAACCTAGGTTTTCGAATTGATGGGTGTCGTGAAGTGAAATTCGACTTTCTAACTTAGAGTTTCGATATCCGGGTACTTTGGTTTTGGCGCCTTTTCCGATTGTTGACTAATCAGAAATGCAGAGAGAACCACGTGGCGAAATTAATTATACGGAATCAAACTGCTCACACAGATATAGCATTCACCGTATGCCTGTAGTAATCGCTGTTGACCCAGAGACAGCTTGTGTCTATCTACATATCACTGAATGTGCTTTGCTGGTGTGAATTACATTGACCTGTCTTATGTCGGTCAGTCAGCTTGACCGGATAGCTGAAGTTCAACTAGATTATTTCCCCCAATTCAGTCTGCAGCATATTTATATAGCTATTAAACTGATTAAAGGACTAGTTCTGAGTATCAATACCCAGTCTTTGATAATGCTAGGCTCGGACATACAGGATAGTCTACATTGAATAAATAATCTCAGTTATCCTTTTGTTGAATACATGTTGATTTTGTGGTTCTGTCTGACGTATTAATTAGTCAGCATGCGGGAAAGGGCGCGAAACCCATAGTACCCGGATGTCGAATCTCGAAGTTAGTTAGTCGAGTTTCACTTTACGACAATCGCAAATTCGAAAACCTAAGTTATCGATTGATAACTTAAGTTATCTACACGAATGTCCAAAAATAAAAGAGAAACTCGAAATTGAAAAAGAAACTCGGGGTTGTCTGCTGGATAACCTAGGTTTATATGTTATAACCTACTGTTATATGGAAATGGAATAGGTCTTTGGATTATGGACGCGGATATTCTCTAATGGACGACGGCTGGATTATGAATGACGGACTAGACGCTTGTAATTCGACCGTAAACTTAAGTTATCAATTTGAAAACCTAGGTTTTCGGTTTGATAACTTAAGTTTTCTAGTGACAACTGTGATTTTCGGTGTTGAGAAATAGAAACTCGAGGTTAGGAAAAGAGAAACTCGGGGTTATGTGGTAGATAACCTAGGTTTTCGACCATAAACTTAAGTTTTCGATTCGAAAACCATGGTTTTCTTTTTGAAAACTTAAGTTTTCTGTTTGAAAACTTAGGTTTTCGATTCAGTAACTGTGAGTTTCTGATTATTTGGACATTTGGCCTTCCATATACGCTTCGTTGCAGACAGAATACATATGCCGCGTGCCTAAAGCCCAAGTCCCACTTAAGCGAAAATGTTTACGAAACTTTGCGATGTATTGGTCGTAATGTTTCGTAATAAATCGCTTTACAAAAGCCGATTTTTCCCGTCATTTGGGGCGAATAGATACGACATGTTTTACGAATAATTACGACTGTTTGCGATGCAGTTACAAAGAAATACGATACTTTTACGACAGTTAGCGATATTCGCACCCAAATTTAGGCGAATCAGAGCGAAACAGTTGCGAATATGTGCGATGTATTTGCGAACATTTACGAAGTGCATACGACTACTTGCCATTATTTCACGATGTCTTGCGAATACGTACGAAGGTTTTACGACGTTTTTAGGACGTTGTTATGACAGGTTGGGTCAAATGTTTACGATTTCTTCGTATACAATCGTTTCCTAAGTAAAGCCCAAGTCCCACTTAGGCGAATTCTCGCAAGCTATTCGTAAAGACATTCGCCAATTTCAAAATGTTCAAAAAATTCGCCAAGCAATGCGATTTTGCCTTAAGTCTAAAATATTCGTAATTTTATCGTAAACAATCGTAAGTCGTCGTAACTACGTTGTAGTACATCGTAATTAAGTCGTAATTTAATCGCCTTATTTGTAACAGTTCCGTTAATAATCGTCAAGAGAAAAATAAACACTAATAGTTACGATAACTTACGACAGGAAACGATAGTATACGAAGTAATCGTAAACATTTTACTCAAACTGTCATAACAACGTCGTAAAAACGTCGTCAAACCTTCGTACGTTTTCGCGAGACATCGTGAAATAATGGCAAGTAGTCGTATGTACTTCGTAAATGTTCACAAATACATCGCACATATTCGCAACTGTATCGCACTGATTCGCCTAAATTTGGGTGCGAATATCGCTAACTGTTGTAAAAGTATCGTATTTCTTTGTAACTGCATCGCAAACAGTCGTAATTACTCGTAAAACATGTCGTATCTATTCGTCCCAAATGACGGGAAAACCGGTTTTTGTAAAGCGATTTATTACGAAACATTACGACCAATACATCGCAGAGTTTCGTAAAGAACTTCGCTTAAGTGGGACTTGGGCTTTATCGTAACTATTAGTATTTCTTTTTTATTTGACGATTATCAACGGAACTGTTACCAATAAGGCGATTAAATTACGACTTAATTACGATGCATTACAACGTAGTTACGACGACTTACGATAAAATTACGAATATTTGAGATTTAAGGCAAAATCGCATTGCTTGGCGAATTTTTTGAACATTTTGAAATTGACGCGGCGATAAAACCGTGGCGACGATTTTCTTACGAATTGAAGCGATGGCTTACGAATCATGGCGAATGTCTTTACGAATAGCTTGCGAGAATCTTACCAATACTTACGATCTTAAATCGTCAAGCTTCGTAAAGGAATTCGCCTAAGTGGGACTTGGGCTTTAATAGACCAGCAAAGATACGAAGGCAAATTGCCAGGGGAAGAAAGTATATCACTGATACCCACGGGAGAAGGAAGCAGGGGTGCCCAGAACTCCTATTTATCAGCACAGATACTTGATATATATAGCTTAATAAGCTATATATACAGCGAATAATAACTATTTATTCGTGAATATTTCCCAAGGTCTCCATTTACGGCACACATGGTATGATGGATCTAACCTTTATGTCACACTAGTCTCTTAATCGGTTAATGTGTATTCAGACTAAGACCTTTGTAAACAAATGCATCAAGCTTAGATATGTTATGCAAGTTCTTATCTGCTTTATGTATCAACCCATTCTTAGGGCTCCATTGTGAGTGCTGAATCCAAACTATGATGTTTCGTGATGTAACTTTTGTTGTGTGGTCAGTAAAGAAGAGTAAATTATCCAGTTTCGTCTGAATTTTGACGAAACCAGAACTAGATTTTCCTCACTATGTCGAAAATGTGTCCGTTCATTTTTGTGTATTTTTCAATCTGAAATTCTATGGTATAACTTTCATGAAATCTTTTCTGACCAACCTATATTGTCGTATCAATTACACTTTCGATCAGCTGAACAACCAGAAAGTTTCAGGAGATACTAAACATTCTCTTATGCCTCTCTTTAGGAAAAAGTGGTCCCATGTAGTAATGTGCACATTAGGGGGATATATTTATTTTCATCGGAATGCACACAGATATCTGACGCACTGCGGGATTCTCGAAAATGCTCTCAAGTAAGTTCATCAAACTCTTCCAGGTACAATAGCACGCAAACCTTGTTGATATAGACACGCGCCGGTGTTTTTTATGTACGATTGTGCAAATCTGCATAATAGAGCAAAATTAAAAATCAGTTGGGGTATATTGATCAGAATTAGCATTGATATCACCAGTGTTTCATAATTATCAATACACGTTCTCACTTTGATAGTAACCAACCTTCTTGCTTCCATCTGAATAGTTTTCACATGTGTCGCACAAGATTGGTTACCACTTATGCTGAATAATGCGTTGTTTCATTGCCCCAAAAGAGGGGTTATTCATTGAGAAATATAATTCTAAGTAGTAGAGAAAGAAGATCTGGGCGTCCATTGACCTTTGGATATCGTGACCGGTGTTGATCTTTGACCCTGCACATGCGCAATGGATTGAGCATGCCAAGAGAAAGTAGGACGATTTACGGAGAGCGAGAGGGGTGGGAGACATGGAGATTTCACCCATGCAACGAGACTCCGGGGGCCCAGGCATGCGCCATACGATAGTGTGGTAGGGGAGTAAGGGTGCACACGTTCAACCAAGCGGTGGCTCCATCTTTGCGCGAATGGAGAGAACTCTGAATGGTACAGAAAAAACCTGGATGCCCACTCGGAACAAGACGTGGGGGTGACTGAACTATCGTTTTCTACAGGGTCGTGACCAGTGTAGGGTCATTGATACACGAATGCGAACTTGGAGAGTAAGAGAGAAAGCGTATTTTCGGTGTGGATTGTGGGCCGTGTAGTCTAAACCTGTCGGGACGCGTTGAGGAGGGATAAAGTGGTGGATATAGCAACTTGGAAAGGTCAATTCCGGTAACTTGACTGGCGGGGGATTTCCCGGTAAAGTTTGAAACCGTTGGCTGATTTTGACGCTCTCGGCGAGTAGACTACGGTTGAGGTGGTTTGGACTGGAAGTGACGCCATTGTGTTCAGGCGCAGTCGAGGAGTAATAGAAAACAGGAACTTTTAGATCGATCTCTAGGGAACATCTTTGCTCTGAATGGATCTTGACGGATGCCGTATTGAAGCGTTCGTAGATTGAACTACGATTAGAGTGGCATGGACAGCAAATGGGCTCATAGATTACCAGAACAGTTGGATGACATTTGAATACGAACAAGAGCGAACATGGCTGAAGATTGACGCTACACAACGGTAGTTTCTTATAGTGCGGCTTCTGACTGGACAAGAGCGAACACCGCCGACAACAGCAAACAAAAATTGTAACACCCAACGCGGCTTGCCAATGTTGGGTGTGAGGTGATGGAGGGGATAATATGATGTGTAATACGCAATATTTTGGGCAACAACTGACTACTGACACGACCAATATTTCGGGGTAAAGTTATTGGTTCTAGACTGGCCTGGTGTGTTCACGGATAGAAAATGTGCTGTTTTCTGTTCGAAATAGGCGACTTTGCACAAATTCACTACTTCAAGATACTGTTATTCAAACACCCTAAGACCCAGAGAGCGGAAATTACTCAGACCATAAGACATGATATACTTCAATAGCTCTGAAAAGCGTACGGCTCATTTTGACTCGATATTTCGACTCCTTATTTTGCCATCCTCCGGCTAATTGAAACTTTCTTTCGTAGGTGATATTTCATTTTGGTACTTGAAAGCGCACCTCATAGTGCCAAGGAGAGAGAAAGAGAGAATAAGCTAAGTTTAATGTCGCGTTCGGCAATATTTCAGCTATATAGCGACAAATAAACAAAATTCTATGAATTCTAACAAAAGCAAGTCAACAACCCAGCAAACCATGAGTAATCAACACAACACACCAAAAGACATGCACATGCATTAAAACTCATGCCACAAACTGATTTCTCTCAAATAAACTAAGATACAGTCTTCTCTCACTCGACTAAAAAGATCATCTGAAATAACTGTTCGATAAAAAGAATCTCTTAAAATCTTAAAAGCTATACAGTCAATAAGAATGGGTTCCACTGTGAGATCTCCATGGTGGCCAAAATCTCACTGAACCGCGCCAGGTCCATTTCGATATTTTGTGTATTCTTAATTGAGCTAAGATAATTTCCTGAGTTCACAGAAAACGTTTGATTAGACACCAATTTTACACAAAATCGGTGTCCCAAAACGGCGATTGAAATCTGACGATAAACACAATGTTCAGTGAAATACAACGTTCTGGTCTATACTCAAAACCGACTGCCACTGAAAAATTTCATATTCATATTTCATATTCTGCATTGTTTTGTTAATAATTGTCATAGCACTGTACGTCTATCACTGACTGATAGAACATAGCCAGATGTCCAGTTCACCCGAGGCGGGCCGACAGGCTAGTTAGAGCCGTGTGGATATACACCATGCACATTTGCATTCAATCGCCACAGTCAACTATATTGGGGTTAGAAAAAGCGGTTTTCTATATTATAAATTTACCAATAAACTAACATCAGATATTAGAAAAATAGACTCGATCTAATATATGGAGATTTTTGCATACTAAAAGGGTATCATCTAAAGGAGGAGTTTGGCGTGTGGACTGCACATGCGTAGTCTAGACAGTGATATTCCTGCGTTTGCACTACCCCATAAGGGCGGAGGGTCATATTGAAGCTCCTGGTGTGAGGTCAAACAATCCTTATTTACAACCAACATTTCTTTTTCCACATTCCGTCCTCCACAAATCCTCAGAGATTTACGCTTTGTATACTACTGACGCATTGGACGTGCAGGTCCTCTGTCGGCTTCACCAGAATAACTTTTCTTCCCAATCTTCAACGTGGAATGTCCTAACAATATACGACATGCTTTCAAAAGTTGACAAATATGCTTTAGGCTCAATTCTTTGAACGATAAATCTTGCATATTTTGTTAAATTTATACCTGGTACCAGAGACTGTGATTGTGCGGTCTCTGGTTTAAAATTTAATGCACCCGAAATTCTCTTATGGGGATATTTCAGGAATATCACTGTCTAGACAGTCTCTTGTAGGAGCTACTGCATTCTATTGTTCCACTTCATCATCGCTAATATAAAGATACAGATATCTGGGCATTGTTGGAAATTGGAGACTTTGCACATTCGGATTTAATTGTTTTTGGCCACCATAGATAAGCTTGCATAACTTGTTTCACCATGCCGATAAGCCGGGTCTTCATCTTAGCTTATCCGATAGACGAATGATATATTCCCGTTTATCTTTTAGATATCTTGGGGAGACGGTTGTATTAGGGATTAATGTATGTAAAAGTCGCCTGTTGTCTGCAGGCCCGACCTGTCTGTCAATCAGAATTCTAATCATATTACGCTTATCAGGCTAACATAATGATCAACCAATCACAACGTGCATATGTTTCGCCAATACAAAAGTGATGCATGCGTTATAACCAAGCATACAGTGTACAGCTAGAATCAGTTCACTAAATTTGCTTGTGGGAGAAGTACATGCAAGAACAAATACTCGCGTTTCGACATGTAGGAGTGACGAAACGGCATGCTGTTGGATCGAACGGAACTATCGTGCACCAAAATGTATCTTGTGTAAATTTCAGCAAGGAGAAGTTAAACATGTGTATTCAATTTCTTCGCTACACAGAGTGTGGGATACTCGGATATGGATAGTAAATTAAGGCCGCATTTGTGACAAATTTGAGACAGGACAGTATGAAGTTTTACTTCTGTTTCATTTTTCTGTAAATTATATTACATTGAATTGTGTAATATTTCTACGTGTATTACCGGTGAATCACGTAGCTTATTTTATACGTTGTATTGGGAAGAGTTACGATGTCCTCTATATTACATGTATTCCTCGTTTCCATCTTATGCTACAGGGTGACTCCTGATTCCTGAAACGACGAAGTGGAAATCGCCAAGAAATAGAGCTTTCTAACCAATCCATTGTAGTTGGCACTGTATGAAATAAGCAAAGAAACCCCACATGTTCCCTTGCACTGGTCGTGTTACGCCACGTATTACACACTCATATTATCCACGAGAGCGTGTTGAATGATCAAAATAAAAATTATATACCCTACACACAATGAAACCATATCACATTTTCATATTTGCATTAATTTTCAAAATGAAATATTACTATTGACAACATTTAAAGGATATTAAACTGTTGGTAAATGAAAATATTTCCAATATATTTACAGCGCAGTCATTCCTTAACATTTGCATATATTTGCAGTATTTATCATACTGGTTGCAAAAGTTCAGTTCTACCATATATTTGCTGATCATATAAAACGGAATGGCATACTCGTATAACCATCAGTGAAAGGGATAAACTGAATATTTGCTCTCATCGAAATATGCGTATATTTACCAGACGGTGAAATAACTTATAATGCTTCATTTGGTTTTCTTACAGTCTAGATAAAATTAGATGAAATCTTCATATTTGCCGTGTATCAGAATTACCATTTCATGATGTCAAATCTTAATATTTGCCATATAAAAGAATTACCTTCTTATGACGTTAAAAAGCATAATGAACAAGTATGACACGTACCTCTTGGGGGAAGCCGGTTGATGGAACTTCGACATTGCATTTCAGTGATAGGTTAAATTTAAATAAATATTCATATATACAAATACTTTGTCATACCTCTCGAATGTATTCAAAGAGTTTTATTTGATTAAATTTAAGGCAGTCTTGCCATAATTGGTTATTTTACATTTCCTGCTGTATGGAATATAATTTGATACTAAATATTCCATACCTGTGACCATACTATTTTGGGTATATGAAATATAGGATGCCTTATCTATAATATATATCCCGTAAATGTATTTGTCATCTTGGCCTCTCCAAGCTGCAATGTACGGGTCATACGCTATGAAATACAAACATCCGCACTAGAGGGCATCTATGTAAAGAAGTGCAAACAGTGGCCTCTCCCATTAATAAGCAATACATTTCTCCAGTACGTGAAATCCGCCTTATTGTGTAGTGATATTATTTTTATTTGTTATTTCTATTTCTAGTTGGAAACAATGTATTACTTATATATCGCCTATTTAATTGGCAAAATACAGAAATATATGAGTGTTCTTTGATTCATTTTTAAGCTTGTAGAACCTTACCAGAAAATGTGACCTCGCCGCATACCATTATCATTCAGATACATTACGGTCTGCTGCCAAGGGGAGACTTCGGTAAAATGATTGCTCGGAAGTAGGATTCCAGTGAAATATACTGGACTGTATATGTTGATGCGACATAGCTGATCCTTTGTAGAAAGGAACACCATCGCGTATGTTCATTGAATCCAAGTTTAGTTTGCGAATTTCCGGAAAATATTAAAGGGAAAACTGACTTGGATTGATTTCGTTATCAGTACAGTAACTCGACTTTTTAGCCAATCAGACTGTCAAATCTGGGGAGACGAGTTGAAACACGTACTCAGGTGACACATGTCTAATGTATACATTTCCAACCAACATTCATTTTTCTTTGAAGGAACATTAAAACTGAAGAAAGATTCAGTTGAAAGGTCGAGATGGGCCCTAATGCGTTAACTGCGCCAATCAAAATCTTTCCCCTCTTCATCTAACACACACTAGATTGGTTTTGAAACTATTTCCAGATCAGGACGGTAAAGTGTTTGCATTCCCGAGAAGCGGATTTCAGTCAGAAAATTATCCATGAGAAACTATGTATGGTTGTCAGAACTAAAGGCATGTGCATACCGGCGCCGTCAGCAGAAAGAGTTTGCTGCTCACCTTCGCGACGTCGTCATAATAATTCAGAAATCAAACTGATATGATAATATTTGCTGTCGCTACCACTTCAACATCATACGATAATGACCGTACCGGTAACCAAAAGCACCTCAGCTGAGTGGTGGCTTATTGATTCTTCGCGATATGACTAAACTATTTTGAATACCGTATATCGATTGCGATTCCTTCTGGAGTTGCACACCTAGCTTCGCGATCATATCCGATTGCTCACACCCACAGCCCCGCAAAATAAGAGATTTGGTGGGGGGGGGGGCGTGGTATTAGGGTGAAGTGTCGATATATGGGGTCTCTATATATAGCCCCATGCTTTATATAAATAAACATCAAGGTGTGAAACGGACTTTGGGTGAACAAAATACATCAGCATATTTTACAAGTTTCACTTTATATATTCCCGTCGTCAAATTAGTAAATTTGTGCAATTTTTTACCTTTGTCGGGCGATTCAAAATCCAACGTAACTGTCCGTCCATCTAGGAACAGTTAGATTATGACAGGCTTCGTTCTCAATTCTGATTGGTCAGTCGCGACACGCCTCCGGCAAGAGAAGTCACGCACTGATCAGCTGTCGAGACTGACCAATCAGAATTGAGAACGAAGCCCGCCATAATCTAACTGTTCCTAGATGGACGGACAGTTACGTTGGATTTTGAATCGCCCGGCAAAGGTAAAAAATTGCACAAATTTACTAATTTGACGACGGGAATATATAAAGTGATACTTGTAAAATATGCTGATGTATTTTGTTTGGCGGTAAACCGTTTATTTCTCGATTCACCCAAAGTCCGTTTCACACCTAAAGCATGGAGTTATATATAGAGACTCCATATTTCGAACTTCACCCTAATACCACCCCCCCCCCCAATCTCTTGTTTTGCGGGCCTGTGCTCACACCTCAGTCGCGAAAACTCGAAACAGATACGTCCGACTCCGTTGAATAATAGTTTGACGCACACTTATAGCCGGTTCCTTGCGAGCTGGTCCGATCTTTATCGCTTACAGAATGGCGAAGGTGTGCACCGGCCTTAACTTGCATTGCATTTGCATTATTCATTCTTCACAAAGCCCAGGAATCTCGTTGTAAAGCTACCAACAACACGATATAGCATGAATAGTCATCAATGCTGTTCCACGGATGAAGATAAGCGGGATACGTGAACAAAAGTAGAATGGTGGCTGAGGATAATAGTCAACAAATCATCTTGCAAATCCAATTATGACTGGAATTTCATACTTTTCGGCACACATTGCTTGAAATAACTTGTCCTAGACATTGCAGAAAGATGAACAAAAAAAAATTCGGGACGGCGAGAAAATTAGGGGATGGCGGTGATTATATACGAGTTATTAACTTTAGTGAGCCTTAAATAGTTCAAAAGTTAAAACTCGATAGGGCTTCACCAGGAGTTGCTAACGTAGCCCGTGTAACAATCAAGAGCTTGCTCTATGTAGCCTATATGGTGCGCTGTTCAATGTGTATACCGTGAAGTATCAGTTATACCATATAATATTTTCACATATAGACAAAGGAAGACCTTACGAACGATGGCTGCCGCTGAATGTTGGAACTGATTCCATTATTATCATTATCCTATGGCTGCATATGATCGATTATATATAAATATACTCATGGCATAGGAAACACAATTTGAACGACGGCTAGCTACTGAGTGTCGGATTTGAGGATTATGTTAAGTTATTGAGATCATCCTACATGTACATACAACCTCCATAATTATGTACATTCTCTAGTAACTTTATATGGTCTATCATAAATATACCTATGACATAGGGAAACAGAATTTTGGACGATGGCTATCTACTGAATGTTGGCTGTGACGCATGTTCTGGGTTATCCTGAGCATTCTACATACGTCCCAGGCATTAATCTATAACACTGCTGGTTCTCGGCTGACTTTTCTCGCTGTATCGTATATATACACAAAACATAGGAAAAGGCAAATTTGGGCTTGTCCAGCCCCAAACCCCCGGGATCAGGGCTTTTACTGGCTACTGAAATGTCTTATCTAAATCCAGCATCAATTATAATCATCTTTCGAAAACAACCATAAAACAATACTTTAAATGCGCAGGATTTCTCTTCGCTCATCAAGGAGAAGCCACATCAGATTTTGTCTCCCTTCGATGATGGAACATCAAATAAAAACTTTCATACTTCCAAAATGGTTTTGACCACTTTTAACAAAATCGATCAGTGGTCAAATTCGACCCGATAAAGTATATATGAAAAGACCCGACAACGTATGTGTGAAATTCACAACGACCCGACAATGACAAAAAGACCCGACAATACACTTACGACCCGACAATGTAGGTTTAAGAATCACGTATGACCCGACAATACACCATGTTTAAAACTATATATATATATATATATATATATCATTTTAAACGAAAAGTTCATTAAGCTTTGATCGTGTCAATAACAAATAAGCCAAACAAAGAGTCCGATTGTTAATGTGAACGAGCAAGGCTGCCCCTCGTGCTTAATGAAGAGTCTGCATTCATTACAGATATAGGCTTTTTTCGCTTTACTCTATCGTATTTTTTTGTCTGAAAATATTGGGGGCCATGCCCCCCCCCCCCTCTCCCCTCCCCTCGTTCCATCGTCCCTGCTATAAATATAGAGGATTACGCGGTAGTGACAAAACTTTCCTAGTATTGAATCTCCCTGCTGGGGACGTTGAAAACTGCACGGAATTATAATGTAATGACACCATAACCTTAGAGCGAGGCTCCTTTCGCCTTGATGGCACTGTGCCAACCTGCCTCTTAAAGCTAAGCCCCGCTTCGTCTTAATTGACACCATGACAATTTGCCTCTTTAAAGCTTGACCCCTTCACCGTTAATGATACTGCAAGCGTCAACCGTCTTCCAAATAATCGTACACCTTGTAAGAATCCACACAAGTCATGAGTGAAGTATAATAATGATAATAAATATAGCCGCAAGCGGCAATGTAGGGGGCCAAGATACAGTCCAGACAAGCTAGATTTAGGGATGAAGAGGCACTGATCACTTCACCTGCAACCTCGCTAGACTTATTTTAAAAGACCTCAGCCCATCGATCATGTGTAGCAAGTTTCGCGTCGATCAGTTCAGCGGTTCCAGAGAAGAAGATCTTAGAGTGTTTTAAGGAAAATCCAAGATGTCCACCGAACCTTTCCACCAATCGGCTTCTTCTTTGGATATGCATTAGATCTCATAGGCTCAACCACCACGAATCCGCCATATTCAGCATTGACGAGTCCTATAACATACATATAGTCACTTCCGCTATCGAAATCCGTTACTTGAAAATCCGATAATTGACCAATTTGGGTGAATTTCGATGGAGAATAGCGGGAAAACAATTGAAGCTAGGTGGAAACTGTTAACATATTTCCGAAAGAGCTGCTCCTGGACAATATAATGCAAGAAACTGCAAGGCTGTAAATTTCATAGTTCCAGAGTTATAGCCGGTACAATATGTCTTCCGTTTTTCACAAAATTCAAGATGGCGGCCAAACCACGTGACCTAGGAGGAAAATTTGATCGCCATATCGCAATACATATATGTAGTCACTTTCCCCATCCAAATCCGTAATTTGAAAATCCGACAATTTTGATTGGTCAATGGCGGCCATTTTGTTTTACGGAATAAATTTTCAAATAGATGTTTGAGAGCCCTGGATCCATCGAACATGTGTGTCAAGTTTCGCTTCAATCGGTTTGGCGGTTCAGGGCAAGAAGATTTTCAAAGTTTTGAGGTTAAATTCAAGATGGCCGCCGAATCTTTTGGCCAATCGGCTTCATTGGAGGATATGCATCAGTTCCCATCAGGGCTAATCACCATGTGAAGTTTCAGGTGTATCGGTGTTCACTGTACGGATGTGACAAAATCCGGCGAAAGAAGAAGAAGAAGAAGAATTGGAACTGCGAGCAGTGTCTCCCGGGGACCAGGTTTACACAGGGCCTAGTGTCCAGGCCTATACCGGAATGTGGCCACCAAACCATTCAGCTAATCGACAGTATTTTGCATACAGTGCAACGGACCATAGCCTTTACAATATATCTCAGCAGCATAGTAATCAAGGTTCAAGAGAATAAACGCTTGCAATATAGATAAGGTTTCTCACAAAATCCGTCTTCATATTCCGACAATTTTGATCGGTCGATGGCAGCAATCTTGTCCCATGGAGAAGCTTTCTAAATAGAATTTGAGAGACCTCGACCCATTGGTCCTCTGTGCCAAGTTTCGCATCAATCGGTTTGGATCAGTTCAGCGGTTTCAGAGGAGAAAATCGTTGAAGGTTTTAACCTAGTTCCAATATTGCCGCCAAACCGTTCAGCCAATCAAAAATATTTGCTTTCAGTACAATAGACCATGGCCTTCTCGATATATCGCAATAACCTAGAAATCTCTATTTATCAGGGTTCAAGAGAATAAGCAGTTGCAAAATTGATAAAGTTTTTCACAAAATTCAAGATGACGGCCAAACCACGTGTCCTAGAAGCAAAATTTTTACATATTCGTGATCACCGTGTCATGAAACATATATTTCATAACTTTTCCCGTCAAAATCCGTTACTTGAAAAATCCGACCATTTTGATTGGCCGATATCGGCCATTTTGTTTTACGGAGCAAATTCTCAAATAGAAGTTTTAGAGATCCTGATCCATTGATTATGTGTTCCAGGTTTTACAACAATCCGTGCAGCGGTTTTAGAGGAGAAGATCGTTGGAGGTTTTAACCTAAATCCAATATGGCCGCCAAACCGTTCAGCCAATCAAGTATATTTGATTTCAGTGCAACAGACCATGACCTTCCCGATACATCGCAGTAACATAGAAATCTGTATCTATCAGGGTTCAAGAGAATAAGCCGTTGCAAATTTGGTCAAGTTTTTCACAAAATTGAAGATGGCGGCCGAACCACGTGGCCTAGGAGCAAATTTTTCACATATTCGTGATCGCCATGTCATACAACATATATTTCATAACATTTCCCGTCAAAATCCGTTACATGAAAATCCGACCATTTTGATTGGCCGATGGCGGCCATTTTGTTTTACAGAGCAACTTATCATATATAGCTTTGAGAGACCCTGATCCATCGATGACGTGTACCAAGTTTCATAACGATCGGTTCAGCGGTTTCAGAGGAGAACATCGCTGAAGGTTTTGAACTTAATCGAAGATGGCCGCCAAGGCATCCAACCAATCAGAATCAGCTTGGTATATGCATTAGACCTTGTCCACCGGAACATATCCTGAAAGTTTGGGCTTAATCCGTCAGCTCGTTTCTGAGATATCACCGACACAAAATCATGTGGAATAATAACCCTAATAATCCGAACGATTTCAATAAGGGACCTAGGTCCTTGACCTGGTCCCCTAATAATACCAAAAACAAAAGGTGACCAGCCATACTGGCTTGGCCCCCTAATAAACTTGTACAAATAGACAAACTTCTGAGCTGTACTCCACGTAAACATATTTAAAAATAAATAAATAAATTCTATTTTTTATATTTAACATATTAAATATGTTTACGTGGGGTACAGCTCAAAAGTTTGTATATCTACCTAGTATAATCCGTGGCGTGTCCTACTCCTCCTCCTCCGCTTTACTCACTGCACAACGGGTCGCATAGGTGTGGCGCGGGATAGGGTGGGGCGAGAGACCTGGGGTTTTCACTACCTCAGATTCCATGGGCCAGGCTTGCACCTAGCTAAATAATATATAGCCCTCACGAGTATGAGGGCTATAGGTCGGCCCCAGTCACCTCCAGCGAGGATTTTAGATAATTTTATTACGAATCACCCACCTCTGAAACTGCCGTACATCTAATCTCTATCCCCTCCTGCGCACTATGTTAAAATCTTGCGCACTATGGTGAAATAGTCACGCATATATCGCCGTCTGAATTTTCCAGTTGAAAACTTCAACTCTCTACGCGCCATGTTGGTGACGTCACGGTATATGTGTGCTGGCCGTTTGCAATTGAACATGGCGCGTATAAAGTGGAAGTTGTCGGCTGGAAAATTCAGACGGCGTTATATTCGTTACTATTTCACAATAGTGAGCAAGATTTTAAAATAGTGCGTAGGAGGGGATAGAGATTAGATGTACGGCAGTTTCAGAGGTGGGTGATTCGTAATAAAATTATCTAAAACCCTCGCTGGAGGTTACTGGAGCCGACCTATAGCCCTCATACTCGTCAGGGCTATATATTATTTAGCTAGCCTGCACCCTACAGTAGAATGGGTCGACACAGCAGGTCGCATAGGTGTAGCGGGGCGAGAGTATGCCGGGGGTACTGGAATATAAATATAATAATGGCCATTATGGCCCCCTACCAACTTTCTACCTCCAGTAGACAAAGAATTGATAGCTAATTACTCTACAGTTTATCATATTATGGTCATTTTGAGCTTGTTAACATAACCCCCGAGCAGAAGACCATGGGTAATTTTCTTCAAAATTCCTGCTTTTGTGCGAAGAAAGGTGGGTAAAACGATTTTATTTCAAATCAGACTATTGTTTACTTATTTATAATGCAGCTTTTTCGCGCAAAATGCATAAATAAAAAAAATCGAAAAATCTGATTGAAAAATCAACCAAACAATTGCCCATTTTGAAAATGACGTCACGGTCGTTTCATCAAAGCGGTCATCTTGGATGTTATTTAATATTTTCTGATAGAGCTCGAAAGGTAAGAAAAATATTTAGGGCGGGTGGACGAAATGCTCGTAATGCTAACGCGTCGACAAGTTGTATCAATCCATTCACATCACCGAATCAAATATCATGCTGAGACTCGCCGGTCCCCTGGGTAAAACACTGTTTTGTAGGTCATTGCCGTTTCATGCAAAGTACCAAATTCTTCCTAGTTTCTATCATCAACGAACCCACGTATGACTCTAAAATAATAATGAACTTGTTTTATTCTTCTTGTATATTCCGTATGCATATGATCCAGGATAAATCAGCATATGAAATCTCATTCGATGGCGATGCTACAACTTCTGTGTATTTTGAATGAGTGTATAACAGGGGTGATAAGCATTCCAATATCAACCTACATCAATAGCTTAATATGATATAAGTTAGGCCAGGCTGTGTGTATGGTGGGATATGGCAACTTACCATCCAGTACATGTACATCCATATATATTCCTTCAGTGTAATGTATACAGATCGTTATGCCCCATACTTTATTATGTCCATACCTATTCTGTAGAAACTGAATGCTATAATATGGGAACACACCTTCTCAATTGTACGTGTTGTACGGAGGGGGGGGGGATGTGGCTTAGTATCACACTCAAGGTTGTTTCACTCATGTGTTGACAGTCAGTTTGGTTGGTGGAGGAAGCCGGTGTACCCGGAGAGAACCGCCGCCCGTCGGCCAGTAACTGACAAACTTTCACATGCACCAGCTGATTCAGCATGGTTCAGCGGTGTGAGGCTGGCAGTCACCAGCGAAGCGCCTTAGACCACTCGGCCACCGAGGGCCCCCGTCCAAGGCTGTCATATGCCAAATATATTGGAATAGGCGTATTTATACCCTCTGGTCACGTGATCTATACGGACCAGTACTGCACTAGAATGACTCATATCTAATAAACAGTTAGCCAACAGACACAGAAACTACTAATTTAAGGAACCATATAATTCAAATTTTCAAGATTAATAATTAAAAAGGCACAATATTTGTAGCTGAGGCAAAATAGGTCGCTGGGACCCAGTGACCATTGATTATAGCTGTGAGGAGATCGGTTCACCCATGGAACGATGTTCAATTTTTCATTCCTACATGTAAGTAAATATGCTAATGCCAGCCACCAAACATATTAATTTACAAAGAAGAATTATCATATATTTTAGAATAGTAACGAATAACACTAACCCAAATGTGAAATTTCTCAAGCTTAGGCGAAATATACAAGTGGACCGAACAATTTTTTGTCCAAGCCGACTCGACACGAAGTGCAAAGCGGTCGGCACAAAGAAAGTAGTTCCTCACTTTAATCAGGATAAACAGTGTATATAACGGCTATAACAGCCTCAGAAACATCATAAATTTTATGTACACAAATACGAGACAATGACATTGACGCCGTTTTAGCTTGGATTCTCGCGCACGTGAACGTTAGGGGAAATGAAGCAGCAGATAGGACAGCCAAAGACAGCCTCACCAAAACTGCACGTGACGTGCATATAGGACTGGGAACCAATAACTGAATTCCATCATTAAAAGCAGAATAGATAAAAAATGGGAAAAGGAATGGAACGAAGAAAACCGAGGTAGATGGCTACATAGTATTCTAGATAAGGGGAAAAGACGGAGCTGTGGATTCCAGCTAGACAGTAAACGTGACGACCGCATCATCACAAGATTAAGACTGGGCAAGACAGGACTAAATTCACACCTCTCTATGCTAATAAAAAACACATCACCACTATGCACCTCATGCAACAACGGTAAAAAACGATAGAACATTTTCTACTCAAATGCCCAAAACATGAACCCTATCGCCGCATACTGGAAAACGAGCTCAAAAACTTAAATGTCCCTCTGTCGTTGGCTTCCATATTAAATCCTAAACCTCCTCTTAAAAACAAGGTATACTCCACCTTACTAGCTTACATCAAATCGACTGACTGTTACTCTACCATTTAATATTATATGGTTACACCAAGAAACCAAAGACCAAATTTAAATAAATGTAGCACGCTTAGAGGCAAAATTATTTTACAGGGACGGAAATAAGGGTCAGTGATCAGTAATAACTGATCAAATTTGGACACTAACCAATCAAAAGGCCATAGCGATAACATAGACAAATTCACTGATCAAATTAAAAGCTCCTAATGATGAGCACCGATCAAATTCTGTTCCCTTATTTCCAACCCTTATTAACGAATGTTAACCGTCTGATATTCTAGAAGGGGCAGAAGACTGGAGGTTATATCAAACATTCACAATCGGTTTTAATTTTTATAATACTATTATTTATAATATTTAGCTGCTTATTAATTTAGTTATTTATGTGCCTAATTAATTATTGCTATTGACCATGTGTGACTTAGATCACGATACTGTCTGACTGTGGCAAAGAATACCACAAAAAAAAACAGAAAACAAGAAAATACAAACTCTTCTATACTTTGTAATATAGGCACATCACGCTGAATACCACAGACGGGCAAGACCAGACACGAAACAGAACACAGATGACGACAAAAATTATTTAAAAAAGCCGTGAGTGACAACACCCCAGAAAGACGTCCTGAACTGACAAAATCAACTATCCACAAGACCAGACGCGCTACGCCCGAGACGCCCAACTATTTAATGCGGAATATGATCCTTTGACTTTCAAACAATATAGGACGCAGGCTGCCATACTGTACACCGTTACGCACTCCAAGCAATGTTACAGGCACAGATTTCTGGAAGAACCCGCCTATGGTTCTCCCAGTCTTTTTCTGGACGGCTTTGTGTGTATGAAGGGGTACAAAGACAAAGGAATCACCCACGCGACTACAATATATACGAACATTTACCAATAATTAAGCAAAACCTGGCCGACGAACTTGTACATAGTCAATTGTTCTCTTCTATTTATATCTCATTCCACACTCCGCTTGTTATTTATCTATTTATTTATTTACTTATTTGTTCATTTATTTACTTTTTTACCATTTAATATTATATGGTTACACCAAGAAACCAAATTTAAATAAATGTAGCACGCTTAGAGTCAAAATTATTTTACAGGGACGGAAATAAGGGTCAGTGATCAGTAATAACTGATCAAATTTGGACGCTAACCAATCAAAAGGCCATAGCGATAACATAGACAAATTCACTGATCAAATTAAAAGCTCCTAATGATGAGCACCGATCAAATTGTGTTCCCTTATTTCCAACCCTTATTAACGAATGTTAACCGTCTGATATTCTAGCAGGGGCAGAAGACTGGAGGTTATATCAAACATTCACAATCGGTTTTAATTTTTATAACACTATTATTTATAATATTTAGCTACTTATTAATTTATTTATTTATGTGCCTAATTAATTATTGCTATTGACCATGTGTGACTTAGATCACGATACTGTCTGACTGTGGCAAAGAATACCACAAAAAAAAACAGAAAACAAGAAACTACAAACTCTTCTATACTTTGTAGTATAGGCACATCACGCTGAATACCACAGACGGGCAAGACCAGACACGAAACAGAACACAGATGACGACAAAAATTATTTAAAAACGCCGTGAGTGACAACACCCCAGAAAGACGTCCTGAACTGACAAAATCAACTATCCACAAGACCAGACGCGCTACGCCCGAGACGCCCAACTATTTAATGCAGAATATGATCCTTTACTTTCAAACAATATAGGACGCAGGCTGCCATACTGTACACCGTTACGCACTCCAAGCAATGTTACAGGCACAGATTTCTGGAAGAACCCGCCTGTGGTTCTCCCAGTCTTTTTCTGGACGGCTTTGTGTGTATGAAGGTGTACAAAGACAAAGGAATCACCCACGCGACTATAATATATAAGAACATTTACCAATAACCTAAGCAAAAACTGGCCGACGAACTTGTACATAGGCAATTCTTCTCTTCTATTTATATCTCATTCCACCCTCTGCGTGTTATTTATCTATTTATTTATTTACTTATTTGTTCATTGATTTACTTTTTTTATTTTGAAACATAGCGCTTGTAAACATCACAAATGAAATGAATAATGTAACGTGAAATTAAAATAAAACATTGAGTTGATGGGCCGCGAAATCCGTATTGGAAGCGGCCCTTAAACAGCAATTTCAATCAACTCAATCCGAACCATCAGAAATGTTTTATGAATGATTATTGTCATGACTAACACTAGAAATTCTTACACTGGGTCACCGTGACATAGGCCCCGTAACAAAAAGAGTTTGGAAACACAATGGCGGCCTTGGGCGACGAGAGAGATACATTGTCAGGGAAACTACAGAGGTTATGCGGCAGGTCAGATCACCATATTAAATAATCTAAGGTATTTATATATCAGTGTCACTGTTGTTGGTTAAATAGTCAGGTTTTACATCGCGAAAAAGTAACATTGTCACTCCTGTGAAACGTGAGGGTGGAGCCTTGTCAACTGAACAACAACAACAACAAAAACAACAGGAACGATAAAGTACACGTGTCCCTATATATTGGGGCACGGGTAACACAATACTATGACAATCTAAAGCTTTAACCCTATCTGGCCTGGGCTTTTTGGGGCCCTAAATATATTTTTCTTACCCCTTGGATAAGGGGCCTGAATCTCACTACACTATACCCTTGGGTCAAGCCCTACCAGAGAATGTAAAAATTCCAAGATGGCCGCTTTGATATCGTCACAGTGATGTAAATAATAGTCTGATGTGAAATAAAATAAATTTTGCCCAATTGTGTTCAAAGAAAAGCAGGAATTTTAAAGAAAAATGATGAAAACATTAATTTTCGTGTACCCTACATGGCCGCCATCTTGAATTTACCCATGATCCTCTACTCGGTTATGTTATGCACACAGGTTCAAAATGACCCGAATATGATAAACTAAAAATCGCGGAGGGTGGGCTTTCGTTTTTTGTCGTTCCGGAGATAGGGGGGAAGTTTGATAGGGGGCAAAATGGCTCCCAGACCTGGTAGGCTTAAAGTGTAGCCTCCAATCGCCTTCAATGATGCCATGACAATCTGCCTTTTTCAAGAGTAACTCCCTTCACCTCCAATGCAGGAGCAAACACATCAAGGAAGCTTCCAAATTTGAATAAGAAAGAAGTTGTATTGCCCGCCTCAATTAAATCGCTATGATACTGTCGGGTAGAAAAAACATAATTTCTGGCTGTCGTACCTTAGAAAAAAATGGAAATGAATGTATGCTAAATTTTGTATATGTTTGAGCGGAAGGCTCAATCTACCTGGAGAGGTGGGTCATTTGTGGATGCGAAAATGAGAGAATATAGTTTTTTGAAGATGTGATCCGCCAATATATAACATATTATCTAATTATCCCTTCAGTGGTTTGAGACCTTCGGTATGGGAGACAATCCAGGGTGTTGAAATGTAGGAATATTTCCAGATCCTGGACGCGAATTTTAAATTCGACCATCTTCGATTTTAATAGGAATCGGCGCCGGACCAGGAATAATGATCGGGTTGCGTCGATCAACTTCAGTCGATCCTGTTTTCGAAGTTGATCCAATGTATCTGCCTATCAATCACGGCCTTTTAGGTTACATAGGATGCGCGCGGTTCATCTTTCAACGGGCAGTGTCCGATGTTGCTTTCAAGTTCTGATAGAACCACGCACATATGCACTTTACAATGCTCAAACGTTTTGAAATGAAGCCCAAGAACCGCTTGTCATAACGGTCGTCATGGACCCGGCCTCTGGTATACTGTCACGGTCGTCATGGACCCGGCCTCTGGTATACTGTCACGGTTGGCATGGACCAGGCATGTGCTCTAATTCTCGAGTTCGTCGTTTAAATGACATCTGTTCTGCTGCCAAGGTCACCTTGGGCCAGGTATTTGGTCTACTGTCACGGTCACCGTGGACTAAGCATCTGGTCTACTGTTAAGGTCACCATGAACAAGGCATCTGATCTATTTTCAAGGTCACCATGGACCAGTTATCTCCTCTGTTGTCACGTTCGTCGTGGATCAGTCATCATATCTACTGTCACGATCACCATAGACCAGGCATCTCCTCTACTGGTCACCTTGGACCAGACATCTGGCCTACTGTCACGATCACCATGAACGGTTGTCATGGACCAGGCATCTGCTCTAATTCTCACTTGCGTCGTAGAAAAGGCATCTGGTCTACTGCCACAAACAGCATGGACCAGTCACTTGATGTACTGGCAAGGTCACCATGGATCAGACATCTACTCCACTGTCAAGGTCACCATGGGCCAGAAATCGCATCTATTGTCACGTTCGTCGTGGACCAGGCATCTGCGCTAATGTGACGGTCACCATGAACCAGGCATCTGGACTACAGTCAAGGTCACCATGGACCAGGCATCTGGTCTACTGTCACGGTCACCGTGAACCAGGCATCTGGACTACTGTCACGGTCACCGTGGACCAGATATTTGATCTGCTGTCACGATCGCCATGGACCGAGCATTTGGCCTACGTTCTCGGTCACCATGGACCAGACATCTACAATATTGTTACGATCGCCATGCACCAAGCATCTGCTTTGCTGGTCACGGTCTTCATTGACCAGCCATGTGTTCCATTGTCATGGTCACGATGGACCAGACATCTGTTCTATTGTCACGGACAAATAAACCAGGCATCTGATCTACTATCACTGTCAAATAAACCAGGCATATGGTCTGAAGTCACGGTCACCATAGACCAGGCTTCTGCCCCATTGACACGGCCACCATGAACCAGGCATGTGTTCCATTGTCATGGTCACGATGGACCAGACATCTGTTCTATTGTCACGGACAAATAAACCAGGCATCTGATCTACTATCACTGTCAAATAAACCAGGCATATGGTCTGAAGTCACGGTCACCACAGACCAGGCTTCTCCTCTACTGTCACGGCCACCATGAACTAGGCATATGCTCTACTGTCAAGGTCAACATGAACCAGACTTCTATAGTGTTCTATAGTCACGGTCGTTATGGACCAAGCATCTGCTCCATTGCCACGGTTATCATGAAGCAGGCATTTGTTCTGTTATCACGGGCATCAGGAAGCAGATATCTGCTCTGTTATCACGGTCACCATGAAGAAGACATCTGCTCGACTGTGACGGTCATCATGAACCAGGCATCTGTCTTACTGTCACGGCCATCATGAAGCAGGCATCTGATTTATTATCACAGTCTACATGGACCAGGCTTCTGCTTTGTCACGGTCATCATGAACCAGACATCTGCGCTACTGTCACGGTCATCATGGACCATGCATCTGTTCAACTGTCACGGTGGCCATGGACCAGGCATCTGCTCGACTGTCACGGAAGAAAATAATTCTGGGGATAGGTAATTGAAGGCAAGTACGTTACCAGAATATGACGTTTGTATATTCTCTCTGTAAGAAAAACTACAGAGGCAGGAAAATCACCACAGTATCACATTAATAATAACTTGAGATACTTGAGTGAGGCGGAAATGTTTGATGATGTATTCCAAATTGTTTTCATAATATTTGACTCTCACAAATATCAAACCAGCCTTTCCAAACATTGATAAAAAAAATTGAGCCAGTTTGTTTGCCCGTCTCCCAAATTCGCTGTGATGGTATCGTGCGGAATGGGCTTATTTTTGTCATCGTATCTCGAAAAAATGGTTGATAATGTATGTTGATTTTGTTTTATATGTTTGAGCGGAAAGGCCAGGCCAAGAATATTCAAGAAATAATGTTTTATAGCCGTGCTAAATCGTTATTTTACGCACGGTTAGTGTGGGGGTGTTTATATTTTAGGGCTCTACTCAAATTGATTATCAACAAAGATTACAATGAATGGTTGAAAACATTTAAACTTTGACAACCTTTCTTCTCTGTTTTGAAGAAAAAAACACGTCCACTGATATTGGGACGATGCTCCAGTCTCGGTTGGCATCGTGCAAATGTCAGTAGACGAGTTTATGTGGTCTCTCAAATGGGGAGTGATTTTGTCAGTTGACTTAGCTGTTGTGAAATCACGTGGATATATGCCTATTTGTGTCGCTTGTGAAATGGAATCTTGTGAAATGGAATCTCCTATGAACACCTGCACTTGACACATATACATTTCACCTAACCGTGGTAAATCTTGTAATTATTGCACTGGATAGCTCAATGTTATTGACCCAAGTGTTATAGAATAGGGAATATTGTTTTCTCAACCGATTTACTATTGAGGACATTTTTGTGGTTCGTGTTGGGAGACCAGCCAGGTTGCTAAAAGTAGGAATTGTAGAAAATAATGACAGGGGCAAGTAGGTTACCATAATAGGGCCTATACAATTACCCCGTACTAAAATGGTTCCGGATTAGTTTTCTCTAACCACAATATCAGATTCTTAGCTACGCTGTACCAGAATAATCCCCGAGTCAGGTAGTTATTCTGGGAAAAGACAACCACAGAGGCATGTAATAACTTACCTTAACCATATCTGGCTTGGGGCTAAACATAACTTTTCTGGTGCCCAACACGGCCATTTCCCTCCCCCCCCTTAAATATTTTTTTACCCCTAGACCTAGGGAGGGGGAACTTACCACACTATACCTTTGCGTCAAGCTCGACCAGAAAATGTTATAATCCAAGATGGTCGCTTGTGACGTCACAGTCAAACCATGCGTTTTTTTATCGATTTTCGGTCAGATTTTTCGATTGTTTCTTATTTTATTTATGTGTTTTCTGTGCAAGAGATGCATGTTAAATTAGTAAATAATAGTCTGATGTGAAATAAAATTGATTTGCCAAATTTTCCTCCTCTAAAAGCAGGGTTTTCGAAGGAAAATGACGATAACATCACTTTTCTGGTACCCAAAATGGTCGCCATCTTAAATTTACCTATCATCTACTCGGGGTTATGCAAATTGACTCAAAATGACCCCGATATGTTAAGTCAAAAAGTCTCGGAGGGTCAGCTTTCAGCTTTTTGTTGTTGCGGAGATTGGAGAGAAAGTTTGGCAGGGGAGCCATAATGGACCCTCAGGCCAGATAGGGTTAATATGTATAAATATATACACGATGCACTCTGAATATGAGGGCAAATGAGTTACACGGGGCAAAATATTAATAAAAGAAAATAACAATATACATGTACTAGTAAATATCAATCAAAATTTCTATATATGCAGCGCAAAATGCGCGTTTTGTTTTGTTCCCGTTTAGATGTAAATTTAGATGGCAAAAAACACAACACTTTCAATGTACCTGGTTTATATGCTCTTCACGGTAATTCAAATTAAGAATTGCATTTCATGTCGAAGGCATGGCCATAGTTTGTTGTTAACAGATACAAATTGTATCAAATTGCTGTCTCTTACAAGTACAACGTGCGTGCTGTCCATGTATACATGTGTTGGTTTCACCAACGCAGACCCGCGAAAGATTCCAAATATCAATGCAGTATATATTTTCCCAGAAGAAGTTTATATGGTCCCTTTATCATCTTGACACAAGTTGCATTTGTTTGTTTGTGATTTTCCAGATATGTATTTGTTTCAAGGATATGTTGGCTTATTTTGCAGTGGAAAGAGTACAGTTTAATGTATATTGAAAGAATCTAGAACTTTCATATATTTTAGATGATAACCGAGAAGTTACTAGCGAGAAAATTTGAATTTGAATTACTCATCTCTAGTAATCTGAAAGCAAAATCTGCTGACGTCCTTTGATCTGAGCCGTAAGCAACCAGAGTAAATCTGACTGTTAATGTAGTATCCTGATATACGCATAGTTACAAGTAACACATGTAGCCTCATTCACGGCAGTCGCGAGCGAAGACCTTTGCTGGTTGCAAACTATCATATTAGGTCTATACAACAGATGCATCGAAAAAAACGACTAAAGCTGAGCTGATGTACATAGATACATTTTGAAAAGCACAGAAAATACATCAATTTGAACAGTGAATTGTAACAAAACTAAGACATTAAAGGACCGGTGAAGCCTGTATGATGATAAGTGCACCTTCATTCTATCTTGCCTTTAATTATAGAAGGTTATGCGGTATAGTATTAGATCACCTTGCTAGAGGCCAGACCAGAGAGATTGGAAGCTGGACGTTGTTATTTAATGACACTATGATTATCGACCTGTGTCAAGCCTAACATCTCTTCACCTGCAACACAGGAGTAGAGTAAAGCAACTGGTAGAAGGAACAACGCTCATTATATTTATTACTATTTCTCGAAGCCAATAATTGAGCTTTCTTATTGCTGTGGTACTGCACAGCGAATCACTCATTGCGATCGATAGGATGGTTAATTTCCCCCATCAACCTGTAGACAACCCTTCCTTACTTGTCATCTTAAAGGTAGGTATTACGTTCAGTCATATTTAATTATCGCTTTTTCTGTTATCACTGTCTTGGATTTTATTAATAGAACAAGATCAATAGTGGTAAATAATTGCTACAGCGCTTTTGATGATGGATATTGCTAACAGTACGGCTGTCGGATTAGTTATCGGACAGATCAGTTGTCGAACACGTATCTCGTGCGAACGTGCTGTGCACGTGATGATGAGGCAATAAGATGTCAGAACAAAGGGGAGATCATTGCTAATTGTTATGCGAGATCTAGAATTCTAGGTACTGACGAAACAATAATTGGATATTTTTGTTTTCATCTAAATTAGAAATTTCTCTTGTTGTTGAGGGTGCAAATTTCGACCTACCCCTTGTCTTCCAGATCTCACAGTCAAGTAAGTACATATAGAAATTCGACAACGATAGTATCATTTTTCATGACAGAACTCCTACTAACGATTCTCATGCACAAAACTTGAAAACACATTGTACTTCAGCGTCAAATTGTTGTTCACGATGGGTGTTCGATAACTGATACTGTCCACGGCGGGAACTGAGCAGAAAAGTCGAGTTAAAAATAGCTCTCGCACGTGCAGAAGGGAGTGACGTCATCGATAGAGTCACAATGGAAGAAAGTTGACCAGCTCAGCAATCATCTTTGTCAGTTTTCATGTCATTTCGAGAAAAAAAATTCTTTCATATATTCCAAATAAACTTTGAAATTATTATATACAATGTTCGCCAATAAGTTTACATATCTATATAGACTACACTTTACAATATCGGTCAATAAAATCAATAAATCTATGCTGTAAATATCACGAGACAGGGGAGAGCAATAGTAGTGCTCCATACCTTCAAGATACGTGGTGGAAAATATGACAGTTCATATTGTAAGGAAATTGGTATAATTGCATATACGCAATGTTATATTTAGTCGTTGATTATTCCGTATCGAAGTTACTTAATTTGCAGTTTATAGTACATAGCAGAACGTACATAGTTTCAAATCCGCCATGGATTTCAGAGCAATTTATTAGTCGACGGCCATCCGCGCCGCGGCGCACGGTGTGCATTCCATCCGTCTTTCGGCAGAGGGTAGTCTCCGGTGGGGAGAGGGTGAGGTGAATAATTTTTTGATAGCATCTTGACTTGAAAATTGTGGTACAACGTTCGTCAGAGATTATACAGATATACTGTGGCTTTGTAGGCCACAGGAGGGGTTGATAATTTCCTGGAAAACCGGAGAATATAAATATAAACCTCGATCGAAGTGTTGAATAAGTATTTCCTATCCCTATCCTGTGATAGAAAAACATTCAAGTATATATTCATAATTATATAGATAAATGAAACGCATTCTTTCGATTAGAATCAGGAAACAACAGGACATGAATAGATCGATTAAAAGTTGAATAACATAGAAAACATCTTTTCAGAAAAGTTCGTTGTCGGGATTCTATTTTGGGCCAGGATATGCGACGTGGGCCTCGGAAATATGGTACCCACGCGACACTCTGGTCGCAAAGGAGCTAAGAAACGGCCAAAGTAACGACAACAAAACACGGACATATATAAACCGGGACCCCTTTCGAGATTACCGATTAATTTATCATTCATCTGGAAAACCGGGACATTTCGATCGCGATGAAGCTGGGATACGTCGCCATGGGTCCTGGTTCTACCCTCACGGCTTCAACCGAGAAATTTCTCGATTCATCTCGAAGGCATCGAGAAAGTGCCTCGACTATTGGACGTGATACCATGTGAGTTTAGGAACACTTCAAAGTGTAGGGAACCTCCCATAATGTATATCCAAACATTACAGGTACTTACTATTTTATTGTTCAGGTGAAATACTTTCCTGCACCAACGATAAAGTAATATTGTCTCTACTTTATATCTGACATCCGCTATTATAAATCTGTCTGGCGACTGCATGGTTCACTCACAACTGTCTAAGTGCAATATTGAATTGAATGTAGCTATATCTCGTTGAGTATAACCACGAAATTGTGATTAGTAGCAAACCTCAAGAAGGATCAAAAGCTGATCCCGAACAAGTATGATGCAATAAATGGCAAATTGCATTCATCATTTGACAGATGATATCATTTTCTTCCTCAAATGGATTCTCTATCATACGACAGACGATATAATTACCTTCATCCACTGGCTTCTGTATCATTTGACAGATGATATGTCCAGTGCAACGTGTGACCAAATCGCGGGCGTCGTTAGCGGCGGGTAAGGGCAAAATTATCCTCTGTGAAGCCCTGAGAAGTTCGTAATCTGATCTGTTTATATCCAGTGCGGAATAATATGTTCAAAACGGTTCAACATTCGACTAGTTATATATATATATATTATCAAGACAAAATGTATGGAATATTAAGCGACAATCAAGACTATAAAACTCTAGAAGCAAATAATGACAGAAGTAAGAACAAAATTGAAGAACTTAACCAAAGTCCTTGTCAGAACTTGAGTAAATCAGCAAAAAAAACAATCTTGTTATGTTTGAGTCCAAAACTAGCCAATTATATGGATTACCCAAATTCAATAAATCTAAAGAATCAATCCAGGCTATCCAAGAACAAAAAAAAATGAATGCGTCAGTGTTCATAATCCTGCGGATCTAACATTTAGACCCATTTGATATTCTTTAAAACCATATATCAAGTTTTCCCGTCATACATCAGAGATGGGATCGATTATCTTAATCGCACACCAAATACAATCATCGATGAACAAATTTTTGCACGTTGGATGTTACAAATTTATATGATAGCATTTCACATGAGTTTGGCGTGAAATCCATAACATCTTGGATTGACAACTATTCAACAATTCAACTCGTACTCGATAACAATAACAGCAATGTGTACGAAATTTGCCCCAACCTTTAGTGCTGGGCTTCCTTGAAACACAGCTATATTCTGAAGTTAAATACCAATTTGGAAAGGAAGTGAAAGATAAAACCAAAGAATCATTCAAACGTTTCCTTGATGACTGCTTTGTGATTTGAGATACAGAATGGGGGTAACTTTGATAGCTCCTGTGACATCCTTAACAGTCTTGATGTAAGTATACAATTCAATGTGAAGCAAAATGCAGATAAATTTCATTTCTAGACATCTTACATCTTAGGTAAAAACAACGAAATTATAACATATTTTCTACAGTCCAACAGACAGTAAAAACTGTCTGTGCTGTCATTTGCACCACCATGTGCCAAGATAGATCTAATTGAGTTAATCCATTTATTATTGTAAACCCCATTCTCGCTATCCGATAAAATCTATACACCATAGAAGATATCTTTGGTTTTAGGCACCCATATCAATTCGACTCCAAAAGTTAAACATTCAACATTTGATTGTTAAATATAGAGTGAATCTACACAGCTTGCCGTAATGCATGAAAAGTGGAGTGGTTTTTCTGACATCTAGTGCTTGGCGCAAGAAATTAGTTTGTAGATTTTCAATAATCTTAGTGTCTTCGTGGCCCCGAACCTCACAAATGTACAGTCGAATATGAACAATCAATTTATTGATTAAACATACCTTTAAATGGACAGGGATGTCATATTTTCTTATTTTTACTTTCAACAGATATATGATGACTATTTTAGCACTATCAATAAGGTATTTTTTGGCATATGATGAGCCAATATTTCATTATTTCCAGTGTTACGTCTCCAATTTTAAATCAGAATTTAGAGGTCCTTTCTGCGCCAAATATTACGAGTTTAATTTAATAAATATTTATGTTAAGCTGCCATAGTCTACAATAGACAGAAAATTCATTCGGGTTTTTCTGTGGATCGCCTTGATTTTTAACTAAAATAACTGTATCGTATGCATAGAACATAACTAATATATTTTAATATACAAATATAGAATCATCAATTTACTGGTGTCGATACCAGTGCAAAATATCTGAGATAGATAGTCTTCTAGATCATTCATAAATAAGGCAAATAATATGGGGGAAAGGTTACACGAGAAGAACCGAGATCGTTGAATATCTTGAATATCTTGATATTTCTGTACATATTGTAAATTACGATAAAAACCTTTCCACTGCAAAAGTCCGTAGCGCCTGACTGTATCGAAAGCTTTGCCAAATTCAATGAATGCGCAAAGGGGTTTCTTTCTCTTAGCCTAGTACAGAACAAGTATATTGTCGGATATGGAGTAGCCTTTGCGAAAACCAGTCTAATTCTCCTTTAGAACTCCAGTAAGTTCAAAAAAAAATTATTCGGTCTTGTATTTAGAACTGATGTATTCTGTTCTCTCAGCGATCGCCGAAAAAAGTTCCATGTTATCGATGTGGCGTATGATGAATTCTACTCTGACATAAAGAGTGAAATGATTGACAAGTTACCTAATCGTACTCTGCATATACCCGCCAGCACTTGAAATAAAAGGCGTAGAGTTAAAAAACCGGTGGAGTAATGAATGTACTGTGATATGACGTGTGTAAATTTGAGAAAGAAAGGATTGGGTGTAAAGATATATCAAAGGATTTGAAGAAGACAATTTTTATTCAGAAAAGAAAATTATTTGATAGGACAGTACAAAAATGTAAACGATCTTACTGGTTTAAAGAGCAATAGGAACTTTTAAATCTGAGAAAATATCGCGCAAAAGACTTCTGGGAAAAAATCGGAAAAGTTGGTGTGGGCCACGATAGACTGAACAATATTCACATGGAGGTTGAGATGAACAAAAACATAATAACTGAACCATCTGCTGTTTTGAGTAAATGGAAGGATGTGTTTGGTGAGGTGTTGAACGGCATAGCTTTCAACCTGAGGTGTGATCGATACACAAAGAAATGGATGAGTGATCTGAACAGTAGTAAGCTTCGTTGGTATCGGGAATTTAAAAATAATTATGAGGTTAAAAGCTATGTGTACACAGTATTTCAGAAAAGGCATAGAAGTGTTTTTGCAAAATACAGGTGTGGAGTAACTCCGATAAAGATAGAAACCGGTCGATATGAAAATCTAGCTTTGGGGCAACGAGTATGTCCAATCTGTAATAATGGTATTGAGGATGAGCTGCGTTTCTGACTGACTTGCCCAGTTTATGACGACTTAAAGGGGTAGTAGCGTCATTTAAAAAATATTCAGCAAATAACATATTTCGATAAAAGTTATTTAGTAGTTGAGATCAACTATGGTGATTTTTCTGTGACCTCATTTCTTTAATATCACGGGCATTGAAATCACGCTACTACCTCTTTAAGGTACGACATTTTTCAGAAACCTATTCTTGGTATGTGCTTTAGAATAGGTTAACCGGAAGACTTTACTGTGAGGTCATGTGGCTCTGCCAGTATGTCGGCACCTCTTCCCACTTCCCTTATACACGGCACCTTTGAGGAAATCCTCTACACAGCATTGCTTAGGAACTATATTATTATTTTGGATAAACCGATTTCCATGTATTATTGGATTACCGTATATTGAGACCCGCAACTCCGGCCCATTCCCAACCGTTCACTGTTCTTTTTTTAATGTTCGTCTCATTCATATTCATTAAACTTTCTTTTTCATAATTGCATCACTTCAAAGATATTTCTCACATTTGCTAGATGTCTGACTTATAAGGTTCCCGTATTTCGCAAAACGCAATTGTGAAGGATATTTATTTACCTGTTTTCATGCCATTCCAACCAGGACTCCTTATCTGTTTTTGTTTTCTTGTAAATTTGAAATATTAAATCACGTTGACTGCAGGAACAAATTTAACACGCTGACTGCAGGAATAACATGTTTGCCTTCTGAAAATATTGGTTTGGTATAAATTGATATGCAAATTAGCTTTGATGATATCACGCAGTGAACTTGAGATACTTAGATAGACAAATAATGACATTTTCCTTTCTAAAGTACGTAGGATTCCGGATTTTTGTCATTTATGAACATTGTGTGTATAAGTTATTAGATAAAGTACCACTTTTGTGACTTGGTTAATCCTAATTGGACAAATCATGTCGCAAATTCGGAAAAGTACATTTGAATCAATAATAATTAATTTGCTAAAATTTGTTCGTTTTCATTAGTGGGTGACTTTCGGTCGTGTACAATTAAAGGTTTACTCCACATTAATTTCCTCTTTTGTATTGTCTCTAACGAAATGGCATCTACACAATATTCATAAATGATATTTATATTAAAACACGTGATCTTTTTTCCTTGCGTCGAACGTCATAAATCTTGTTTCAGGAACTTAGGCAGATGAGATACGGGTGCATGGTGCATAGACATGATGCTTTGATTTCCCCATTAAAGTGTCAACAATTCTTCTGTCATCAGTGTCCCCCTTTTATCGCCACATACCTGCATACAGTTACCAGATACCAGCATACAGTTACCAGATACCTGCATACAGTTACAGAAATTAAGCTCGTGCAATAGAGGAATCAGAGTCTATGATGTGCATATCAATTGACTCCATAACCTACCAAAAGGCAACATATTATGCGCTTACAATGTATACAGTCTTATCGGCCTTTATTAGCGTGAACGCCACAGCTGTGTCTAGTCTCACCAACAAATCTCATGGAGGTGAAACGAAAATTTATCTGAAACGTATTATATTATATCTTGGATATATCGCTGTCTTTTTCTAGATTTCGGTTTGTTATAGACGTTATGAAAAGTAACTTGAACCGTTGATTTTTGTTAGAAAACAATAAAATCATATAAATATTTTTTGGGGGACGAGCATGTTATTCGGTTGCGATTTTTGATTTGAAATTTTTGCTCGTTTTATCCTGAGATCACAAGTAGACTCTGCAGCGTTGACAAGAAAACATACGACTCGCAGCGGAATTGGCAGAAACAGAGTTCGATTAAGGGGCCTGTACAGTCAGTATTATAGCTTTCGAAAGCAATTATCATGATAATCAGCCGGGGGCAGCCATAGATGTCAATCACGGCTTCGATAAATACCGCCCTACGATTTTATGGTACATATATCTGGTTCATTCATTTGCCGACACTCCACACCAGTTGCAGAAAGACTTGTAGACGACCGCTGTTTTTATCTTAGTTGTTGCGTTTAATTCTTCCGTTATTTAGCTTTTATTTATTTTTTAAACGTGTGTTATTTCATTTTGTTTTCTGAATCGGAGTGATTTGCCGAACGGTTTAAACTACAAGGTAAGTACTTTCGTATAATTAGTCTTGCTAAATTACAACCCTGATGGCAATTTTGTTCACGGATCAGGAACATGACGATCCCCACAAATACCATGGACCATGGAAACGATAGTTCTTCAATCTAGCGATTGCTTGAACTCTTATAAACTTGAGCACGGTGAAAATATCAGGTATGTAACCGTCTCTATATTAGTCTGTGTACTAACTATACTTGTGGTATTAATTCCTACTCCTGTTCAGTTATCACCGGAAATAAGTAATCTGTATAGGGGAGAGCAATCATTTCACTTTGGTCACATCCATACGGTGGCCCGTAGGGGATATTCATGTTTTTTACCTTTTAGGTGTTTTTCTCTGACTTTTTCGTGTTTTCCTTCGACTTTTCCGTGTTTTCTTTCGACTTTTTCGTGTTTTTCTTCGACTTTTCAGAGTTATTGTTCGAATTTTCTGTGTTTTCTTTCGAAAACATCGCGAAATGAAAAAAAATACCACGCGTGTGCTGCCGCGAGATATTTTATATACGCGGTGAAAAGTACTTTCCACCGCGGTGAGAAATACTTTCCACCGCGGTGGGAAATACTTTCCACCGCGGTGGGAAACACTTTCCACCGCGGTGAGAAGTACTTCCCACCGCGGTGGAAAGTATTTTCCACCGCTGTGGAAAGTATTTCACCCTGTTGGAAAGGTTATCAATTTTTTTTTCATTTCGCGATGTTTTCGAAAGAAAACACAGAAAATTCGAACAAGAACTCTGAAAAGTCGAAGAAAAACACGAAAAAATCGAAAGAAAACACGGAAAACTCGAAGGAAAACACGAAAAAGTCAGAGAAAAACACCTAACCTAAAGGATAAAAAACATGAATGTCCCCTACGGGCCACCGTACATCCACAAGATAGACGATGTGATATGTTATTGCCTGCAAGTTGTGAAACATCAGGTGTATTTTCTTCGAATGGACTTCTGTACGTACAGCATGGATAAATAGCTGATATCGCACAGCAGATAGACGCGCCTCTGGCTTGCAACCCTAATAATAGTGAATCCGAACGATTTCAAGAGGGGACCTCGGTCCTCCGGACCTGGTCCTCTAATTATGAGGTTTGGCGTTTACATTAGAACACCTGGACCTCGCCATGGTTCTAAAAGTACTATGCGGCAAGTGTAGATTTTTGTCGATGGTTCTTTAAAAGCGACCATACATATCTGTATAGGGGAGTATTTAAGACAGTTGTATCTGTAGAAAAGTAGATTTCTGCTGATCCTCTGGAGTGCGTTAGAAAAAAGGATGACAAAGAACACCGTGACAGTCAAACACATATTTGCTCATATATATAAAAAAAACATAGTAGCCAAACGAATTTAGTAACAAGTTCTGTTTATTAGCTGATGACGTTCCGCTGTAGTTATTAACAGCGTGTTCACCCCCCCCCCCCAAAAATGTCCTCCGTTAACAAAGATGGGGAGATTAAACAGTTGACATATAGCTTCATATCTGCAACGCTAAAATAGTTGACCAGTTTTGTAGCATAGATATTCTTAGAACTTGATATGGACTCCTTCTGTTGTTGTTTTTGCCAAGTAAACCAGACAACATAAGCGCTCTCTAGAATACTTCTTGCATTTAGTTTGGAAAAGGAATGACCTTATCTTAACAAAATCTAACATTCCGAACTCACTGTTCACTGTCCATGAGATGTGTTCAAATTTGGCTCAAATTGTGAGCGAGTAAATCTTCCAGGCCTTTAATTTTAAAATTCTTTGGAGATGGGTAGCATAAAATGAGTTTTGTTATTAGTAAATGAGATGATAAAAAAAAATAATAATAAAAAAACAATTACAGATTTTCCAGATGGAACACCTATACACGGCACCTTTGAAGAAATCCTCTACACAGCATTGCTTAGGAACTATATTATTATTTTGGGTGAACCGATTTCCATGCATTATTGGATTACCGTATATTGAGACCCGCAACTCCGGCACATTCCCAACCGGTCACTGTTTTTTTAAATATTCGTCTCATTCATATTCATTAAACTTTCGTTTTCATAATTGCATCACTTAAAAGATATTTAATTTCTCACATAGACTAGATGTCTGACTTATACGGCTGCCGTATTTCACAAAACGCAATCGTGAAGGATATTTATTTACCTGTTTTCGTGCCATTCCAACCAAAACTCCTTATCTGTTGTTTTTTCTTGCAAATTGAAAATATTAAATCACGTTGACTGCAGGAACAAATTTAACACGCTGGCTTCAGGAATAACAGTTTTGCCATCTGCAATTATTGAAGAGATTTCGGTTTGGTACAAACTGATATACAAATAAGCTTTGATGATGTCACGCAGTGAACTTGAGATATATAGATAGACAAATAATGACGTTTTCTTTTCTAAAGTACATAGGTTTTCCGGATTTTTTTGTTGTCATTTCATGAATATTGTGTGTATAGGTTATATACCACTATTGTGACTTGGTTAATCCTAATTTGACAAATCAGTCCACAAATTCGCAAAAGTACACCGCTTATGCCGGTGCTAGGGGCCGTGTGGTCATGTCATCCAAGTTGCCACATGAACAGGTACAGTAAAAGCGTACCTGAGATACAACACATATCACGAATCCTTAGATTCTTGGTATGTGCTTTAGAATAGGTTAACCAGAAGACTATTTTGTGAAGTCATGTGTCGGTATCTCTTCCCACTTCCCTTATATGTGTATGTGTAATTTTAATAAATAATATATTTTTTTTTAAATTTGTTCGTTTTGATTAGTGGGTGACTTTAGGTCGTGTACAATTAAAGTTTTACTCAACATTAATTTTCTCTTTTGTATTGTCTCTAACGAACTGGTATCTACACAATATTCATAAATGGCATCTGTACTAAAACACATGATATCTTTTTCTTTGTGGCGAACGTCATAAATCTTGCTTCAGGAACTTAGGCTCATAAGGTGCGGGTGCTTGGTGCATGGACATGATGCTTGTCGCGAAGTAGAGGAATCAGAATCGATATCCATGACAAATCAAAAGGCAAAATATTATGCGCTTACAATGTATACAGTCTTATGGGTCTTTATCAGCGTGAACGCCATAGTTGTGTCTACTCCCAGCAAAAAATCTCATGGAGGTGAAATGAAAATTTATCTGAAACGTATTATATTATATCTTGGATATAACGCTGTCTTTTTGTCGATTTCGGTTTCTTATAGACGTTATGAAAAGTAACTTGAACCGTTGATTTTGGTTAGAAAACAATAAAATCATATAAATATTTTTTGTAGGACGAGTATGTTATTCGGGTGCGGTTTTTGATTTGACAGTTTTGTCTGTTTTATCCTGAGATAACAGGTAGACTTTCCAGCCATGACAAGGAAACACACGCTTCGCAGCGGAATTGGCAGAAACAGAGTTTGATTGAGGGACTTCACTGTCGGTCTGTACAGCCAGTATTACGGCTTTCGAAAGCAATTATCATGGTAATCATACAGGGACTACCGTAGATGTCAATCACGGCTTCGAAAAATACCGCCCTACGATTTTATGTTTCATATATCTGACCCATCCATTCATTTGCCGACACTCCACACCAGTTGCAGTGAGACTAGTGGACGGCCGCTGTTTTGATCTTACATGTACACTTTTGACCATTGCCCGTATAGTTCAAGGCATTATTCTTAGCTCATTATGCAAATTTCTCAAAACCGAGGGATCTCTAAGCATAGCCCAACATTCTATTCCCATTTTGAATCTATTTACATATCCTAAAGATCAAGATTTGATGGTCAAATTCAAAATGGCGGCCATATGGGGTCATCTGAAAATCACACCTTTCCCTGTTGCTCGTGTAGTTCAAGGCATTATTCTTAGCTCATTATTCAAAGTTAGCAAAACCGAGGGATCTCTAAGCATAGCCAACATCCTATGCTCATTTTAATCTATTTACATATGTCTAAGATCAAGATTTGATGGTCAAATTCAAAATGACGGCCATATGGGTCATCTGAAAATCACATTTTTGGCCGTACCTCGTATAGTTCAAGGCATTATTCTTAGCTCATTATGCAAATTTATCAAAACTGTGGGATCTCCAAGCATGGCCCAATAACCTATGCTCTTTCTGAATCCACCTACGTATCCCTAAGATCAAGATTTGATGATCAAATTCAAAATGGTGGCCATATGGGGTCATCTGAAAATCATATTTTTTCATGTTGCTCGTTCACTTCAAGACACTGTTCTTCGCTAATTGTGCAAATTTATCAGAACAGAGGATCTCTTAGCATAGCCTAACAACTTACGCCCATTTTGAATCTATTTGCATATCCCCAAGATCAAAATACGATGTTCAAATTCAATATGGCAGCTGTGTGTATCAAGGCATTGTTCTTTGTTGATTGTGCAAATTTATCAAAACCGGAGGGTCCCACATCATAGCCAGATACCTTTGCCCATTTTGAATCTATTTGCTTAGTCGTCAGATTAAAAATGATAGTTAAATTCAAAATGGCGACCATAAGAAGTCATCCGGAAATTCTTCCTTTTTCATATTACTGTTGAAATAGTTTTATTCTAGGTACAAACTTGTTTAAATTGAGCAGAATAACACCATAGCTTATTACATTGTGCCTATTTTTATTCTGTTGGCATAATCTTCAACTGAGAATACAATTATTAAATTCAAAATGGTGACCATGTGGGTTCATCTGAAACTCATATTCTCATTTTGCTCTTATAATTCAAGATATTGTGATTATATGGAGATGAAATTAGCAATTTCTCAAAGCCAAGCCCCATCATAAAACAAATCAATCTGACTATTTATGGGCCTAATTTGGCTCTATTCGTACAATCATCAGCTAGAAAAATAATCATCGACAGACGATATAATGGTTACATAATGGTTATTATGTCTACCTTAAACCCTACACTACATACAACTAATTCCGTCTGTCTACCCATTCGTAACAATTAGTATTGTAGATATTAATTTATAACCGATTTGCACTCATTTTTAACCTCATTTACCAAAAAGTTACCCTAAAATGATCTTAATTTGAATAATTAACGTGTTATCTATGACTAATTTAAAACTCACACTACATACTACTGATTCAATTTGGATACTAATTCGTAACAATTAGTACTGTGAATATTAATTTATAACCGATTTTCACCAATTTTTGACCTCATTTGACCCAAATGTGACCCTAAAATGACCTTAATTCTAATAATTAACGCGTCATCGATGACTATATCCAACGCTACACTACATTCAACTTATTCAAGTGGAATACCCAATCGTAACAATTACTACTGTGCGTATAACCGATTTTCACAAATTTTCCACCTTATTTGTCCCAAAAGTGACCCTAAAATG